>JAJOOR010024036.1:0-22530 GCA_036250505.1 Solanum acaule | reverse complement strand
GTTTTATTAGTAATAAATAAAGAAAATAAACAAACAAATTAGAATTTGGTCAGAGTTGGGGGGTGACAAAATCAACTCAAATCCGTTTAGAGAAAATAGCCAAATTCCCCCCTAAACTATATTTGGGATTCCAACTACACTTCAATTTCACAGGGGTTCTATCAACCTCTTCAACCTCTTGAACTATTTAAAATTGAAATTATTATCTCTTCAAACGCTTACCTACAAAGTGGGTGTATTTCACTCTCAAAGAGAGTGAAGACCAAAAACAAATATCAAAATATTATTACTAATATTTTTTCATAAATATATGTATTTTTATTTATTTTTTCATTTTAAATTATTTTTATATCTTTTAATTTGTTTTCTTTATAGTAACTTGATACAATATCTATGAAAAGCACCAAATTTCATCATTATTCACCATTTTAAAATCAACACCATCACTACGTCAATCGATAGACCACAAATCATATATAGCAATTTCACCCAACACTCTTCACAATCAAGAATTATGTACCTAAAATCTATCAAATTAAAGCAAAATTAAGCTTCAATAAGGACACCCAATTGATTTTCTTCAATAAACTTTGAATACTAAGAATTTTTTCTATAACACCTCGGACTTGGAAAGGAAGGAAAATGCAGTTTTTGGGCTGGGTGTCTATGTCTACATGTCTCATCTACGGGCCGTAGATGGCAACCGTAGGAACTGAGGAAAATAAAATTTTGAAATCAAGTCCCAGTACCCTTTTTACGATTCACCAGGACGGTTCGTCAATCTTTGTACGAGTCGTAGATAGGTCTCGTAGGTGAGTCCCAGACTTAGTGAAATTTTGAGGATCAAAGTTGGTTTCTACTGTTGGCATGTACAGACTGTAGGACGACCTATGAACCGTACATGGTTTCCATCAAAAGATGGTTAAATGAAGGGTCACAGTAACCTATCTACAGTTGACCAGTACAGTCCGTAAAAGGACCTACGGACTGTAGATAAGGCTCAACAATTATTTTAAAGGGGTTTTGGGTCTTTTCCTAATTATTTTAACCAAATACTACGTCATTTTACCTTCTACTCTAGGCCCTATATAAACGTTTTAAGCCCCCAATTAACCCATTTTCAACTCATTCTCCTAAATTCTCTAAATTTGACCAAATTCATTTTCCCAAATTCTCTCAAGTCTAAGGAAGAAGAAGAAGAAGAGTAAGGGTTCCAATCAAGTCTCCAAATTCTCCATTTTCTTCGGCTTAAAAGATCAAGGTATGTATGTATTCACCCATGGAGTCCTTTCCTCCATGGGTCCCTAAGTATTTCAATTTCTCAACTCAATTTCCAATAGATCAAATTAGGGTTGTATTTCAATAAATGTGGGTTTCATTCAATTATGATCAATTATGGTTAATTATGTCTTCTAATGCATTATTTGATGTGCCATTCAGAGGAATCGCTCCTCGGCAGTACTTAATATATGATATTTAGCTGAAATTGCATGTACCCATGCCTAAATTATGCTTTTCAACCATGATTCTATGATGAACCTATGAACTGTGAATTACAAAGTTACGAAGATATGCATGTTTTCATGAAGTTATTGTAAATGAATTGATGATTCTTTAAAAGGAAAGTATTGATGTTATTTTGAAAGGATTTCTCACTTACTATGATGATCATGATTGTGAAAGGTATTCTCACAAATGAATTCACATTGGTGAAAGGTTTTCTCATCTATGCTGAATTAGGTTTAAGGAGTTATTCTATGTTTTGATCTTCAAATATGTGGATTGGAATTGATTATTGCCTTTCCTATGTTAAAATAATATTTGACTTTTATTCATTCTGTTGGGATTTAGACTTAGCACCGAGAGGGGTTTGAAGTGGAGGCTCAAATAGGGTAGTCTCTAGTAGCAACCTTTACTCCCAAACTATGTGCCCCCCCGTAGGATTGTCTTAAATGACCTAACTAGTGGATCCACTTTAGTAAATGATGATATGTACGGATTCTACCTTGATAAGTAGTTTCCCCTTCTTTTGATATTAGGGATATACCGAATTCCATGATATAGCTCTCATGGTCATATTGTTGGTTAAAGCTAATATCACACAAAATGAGTAAGTTTTTTTCAAAGCTTTTCTTATGGCATTTATGTTAATATACGTGACCATGCTTTCATGATTTTCATGTCATATCTTCTTTAAAGTTTTTAAATGTCCCATTATGATCATGCCTACTCGTTTTAAGTTACTTATGTTATCATGCCTATGTTTATGCATATTGCCTCATGCTTAGTACATTTCATGTACTAATGCATACTTGTGCCTACATTTTTTCACTAATGTAGGGTCCGATGCTTCTATTCTCCATACTCGTGGCTAGTTGAATCTTTTGGGCATTTGAAGATTGGTGAGTCCTCATGATCTGAGAGCTAAGAGTCTTTTATTGCTTTCATGTCATTTACATTTCAAACTTTGTATGTGATGTATGGGTTACGTCCTAGTCACTTTCCTTATGATGTAATAGATGAGTTTAAGACTTATGTTTAGACTACTGCTTTTGTCAAACTCTTTTCTATGAAATGTTACCTTTTAAACTCTTTTGTTTCTATTATCTTGTATGATGTATGTTAAGTGGCTTGTGTAGGGCCTCTCGGGGTCTTATACGCCATGTCACATTTAGGGTGTACTTTGGGTCGTGACAAACTTAGTATCAAAGCACAAGACTTAGAAAGGTCTTAGGATGTCTCATAAGCCACGTCGAGTAGAGTCATGTTCATGAGTGTGAAGTGCGTCATATTTATGAATGAGAGGCTATAAGATATTTAGGAAACTTCACTTCTTTCTTTACTCTAAAGTTGTGCGATGAATTTTAACTTTATATGTCCCTCTCCTAATCCCTATTCGATGCTTTTTAGGATATGATCCCTCGAAGAGCATACATTAAAAGAAATGCAGGTGAGAATGTGGAACGAGAAGCTTTTTAAGAAGCTCCACAAGTTTCGACTGATCCTTTGGCCAAACAAGTGAATAATGTGGAGTTTAGGTCTGCTTTTCAAGTATTGGCTCAAGCCATGACGACTCAAGCCAATAGGGAGGTTGTGGTCCCCGTGAACCCAAATGTGGGTACGGCGGCAACTAGAGTGAGAGACTTCACTAGTATGAATCCTATGGAGTTTCATGGTTCTGAGGTTGAGGAAGATCCTCAAGAGTTCATTGATGAGGTATACAAGGCGTTAATGATCATGGGAGTGACACCGATGGAAAATGCGAAATTAGCCGCTTATCAACTTAAGGGTGTTGCTCAAGTTTGGTTCAACCAATGGAAGGAAAAAAGGGTGGTTGATGCAGGACCTCTTGATTGGGAAAAATTTAAGGGTGCTTTCCATGATAGGTTCTTTCCCCTTGAGATGAGGAGGCCAAGGTACTTGAATTCAGTAACCTTCGTCAAAGAAATATGAGTGTGAAGGAGTATGTCTTGAAGTTCACACAATTGTCTAGGTATGATCCTACTATGGTTGCCGACTCTATGGCATAGATGAGCAAATTCGTCTCGAGTGTGTCAGAAATAGTGGTTAAGGAATGTCGTACCGCCATGCTCATTAAGGAAATGGACATTTATCGCTAATGATTCATGTTCAACAAATCGAAGAGGAGAAACTTAAGGAAAATTCTAGGGAGGCAAAGAGGACAAAGACCGGTGATGGTGACTTTTCACATTCAAGGTCTGATGGACATGGTCGTTCTAAGATCTGACAAAGGTTTTCGGTCAAGGTTCCTCCAATTCCCCGACTCCTAAGTTCAACAAGGAAATGGTGTCTAACCTTAAAACTCAAGGAGGATATGGTGGTGGAAATTGTTCTTTGATTCTCGCATGCCAAAAGTGTGGCAATAGTCATTCGGGAAAATGCTTGATGGGTACATATAATTGCTTTGGTTGTGGCAAGAGTGGTCACCGCTTGAAGGATTGTCCATCTAGAAATGACAAGGGAAATGATGGTAGGAAAGCTCCACCTAGTGATTCGGGTTCCAGTTCTCCAAAGAAAAATCAATTTTATGCACTTCAAACTCACCATGAGCAAAAACGCTCCCTCGATGTGGTTATCGGTATGTTGAAAGTCTTTCATCTTGATGTTTATTCTTTGTTTGATCCCGGTGCTATCTTCTCTTTTATGACTCTATATGTGGCTATGAGGTTTGATATTCTTCCGGATGTGTTGATAGACCTTTTTTCCGTCTCTACTCCTATTGGTTAATCTAGTGTGGCTAAGAGAGTGTATAAAATTTGTCCCGTCTCATTATCCCATAGAGTCACTCATGTTGATCTTATAGAGCTTGATATGTTAGATTTAAATGTTATTTTTGGTATGGATTGGCTCCATTCTTGTTATGCTTCTGTCAATTGTAGGATCGAGTGGTCAAGTTTCAATTTCCTAATGAGCCAGTCCTAGAGTGGAAAGGGGGTTTCTTGTCTTATAGCTAGAAAGATGATCTCTAGGGGTTGCATATACTATCTTGTTCGGATTAGGGATATGGATTCTAAAACCCCTATCTTTGAGTCGGTCCCTATTGTTAATGGGTTTCTGGAAGTGTTTCCCAATGATTTACCCAGTGTTCCTCCCGAAAGGGAAATAGACTTCGGGATTGGCTTTCTCCCGGATACGTAACCTATCTCTATCCCTCCTTATCGTATGGCTCCGGCAAAACTTATGGAGTTAAAAGAGAAATTAAAAGATTTGTTGGATAAGGGTTTCATCGGACCAAGTATCTCTCAATAGGGTGCTCCCGTTTTGTTTGTTCGAAAGAAAGATGGTTCACTTCGTATGTGTATTGACTACCGAAAATTGAACAAGGTTACCATTAAGAACAAATATCCTCTTAAAAGGATATATGATTTCTTTGATCAACTATAATGAGAGAGTTACTTTTCTAAGATTGACTTTCGGTCGGGTTATCACCAATTGAGGGTAAAAGAAGATGACATTCCGAAAATGGCTTTTTGAACCCAGTATAGTCATTATGAGTTTTTGGTAATGTCGTTTGGTTTGAATAATGCCCTGACCACATTTATGGATTTGATGAATAGGGTGTTTAGACAATACCTTGATATATTCGTGATTGTGTTTATCAACGATATCTTGATCTACTCAAGGAGTGAGGATGAGCATACCGACCATTTGAGGATTGTGTTGTGAATTCTCAAGGACAAACATCTCTTTGCAAAGTTTAGTAAATGTTAGTTTTGGTTAAGATTTGTGGCTTTTCTCGGTCACATTATTTTGATAAGAGTATTGAGGTAGATCCTAAGAAAATGGATGCGGTTAAGAATTGGCCTAAACCTCTATCCCCTTCGAATATTCAAAGTTTCTTGTGTTTGTCTAGTTACTATAGAAGGTTTGTTGAAGGGTTTTCTTCGATTGCCTCTCCATTGACGGCATTGATACAAAAGAAGGTTATGTATGTATGGTCTAAAGCGTGTGAAAAGAGTTTCCAAGAGCTGAAAGATAGACTTACCTCCGCTCCGGTGTTGACTTTACCGAAAGGATCCGATGGGTTTGTGATTTATTGTGATGTTTCAAGTTGGGCTAGGGTGTGTTCTTATGCAAAATGGAAATGTTATTTCTTATGCTTCATGGCAATTTAAAATTCATTAAAATAACTATCCTACCCATGATTTGGAACTAGTGGCGGTTGTTTTTGCCTTAAAGATTTGAAGGCATTACTTATATGGTGTTCATGTTGATGTCTTTACCGACCACAAAAGTTTGCAATATATGTTCAAGAAAAAGGATCTAAATCTTCTCCATATGAGGTGTCTTGAGTTGCTAAAGATTATGACATGAGTGTCCCCTATCACCCTAGCAAGGCAAATGTGGTGGCGGATGCTCTTAGTCGGTTATTGCTGGGTAGTGTTTCTCATATTGAAGATGGTAAAAAAGAGTTGGTATGAGATGTTCATAGATTGGCCCGATTGGTTGTCCGGTTGGTTGACTCCACCAAAGGCGGTGTTATGGTACATAATGGTAGATAAACGTCTTTTGTGTCAAATGTGAAAACCAAGCAAGGTTGTGATCTGATTTTGGTGGAATTAAAGGAAAGGATGCCTAAAAAGTTCATTGAGGCTTTCTCCCAAGGGGGAGATGGTGTGCTTTAGTATCAAGGTCATTTGTGTGTTCCTAATGATGATGATTTGAGGGAGTAGATTTTATCGGAAGCCCATAGTTTTCAATATTCCATTCACTCGAGAGCCACCAAGATTTACCGTGGCTTGTAGGACATCTATTTGTGAACTGAGATGAAGAAAGATATTGCAAAATTTGTGGCTAAATGTCCTAATTGTCAACAAGTGCAAGTTGAGCATCAAAGATGGGAGGCTTGTCCCAAGATATCTGTATTTCTACTTGGAAGTGGGAAGATTTGAATATGAATTTTATTGTGGGTTTACCCCCCACCTGGGGATAACATGACTCAATTTGGGTTATTATGGATCATATGAAGAAATTGGCTCATTTCATTCTCATCAAGGTTTATTATTTGGTGGAGGACTATGCTAAGTTGTACTTGAGGGAAATTGTTAGGTTGCATAGAGTACCCTTATCCATTATCTTTGATCGTGGTACCCAATTTACTTCTTAATTTTGAAAGTCTTTCCAAAAGGATCTTGGCACTCGTGTTAAGCTTAGTACGTCCTTTCACCCTTAAATCGATGGGCAAGCTGAGCGTACTATCCTAACTTAGGAAGATATGTTGAGAGCTTGTGTGATTGACTTCAAAGGTAATTCGGAAGACCATTTGCCTTTTATTGAGTTTGCTTATAATAATAGTTATCACTCTAGCATTGGTATGACTCAATTTGAATTTATTTATGGTAGGAGGTGTAGATCTCCTATATGTTGATTTGAAGTTGGTGAAGTTGCCTTGATAGGTCCCGAGTTGGTACATGAGGCTATGAAAAAAGTTTGGCTTATTATAGAAAGGTTGAAAATGGATCAAAGTCGACAAAAGTCATATGCCAATGTTAGAAGGAGACATCTAGAATTTGATGTTGATGATTAGGTCTACTTGAAAATTTCACCCTTGAAGGGCGTGACAAGGTTTGGGAAGAAAGGAAAGCTTGGTCCTCGTTATGTAGGTCCATATTAGATTTTGAGACGTATTGGTAAAGTTGCTTATGAACTCGATTTGCGAAATGACTTGGTATCGGTACATTTGGTTTTCCATGTCTCCTTGTTAAAGAAATGTGTTGGTGATCCAACATCCATTGCGCCATTGGGGAGTGTTAGTATAAAAGAGAGTGTTTCTTAGAAAAGGTTCCAATTGGAATTTCGGACCGTCAAGTTAAGAAGTTAAGAATAAGGAAGTTGGTTTCGTAAAGGTTCTTTGGAGGAATCAGTTAGTTGAGGGTGCAACTTGGGAGGCCGATATGATGTCCCGATACCCTCATCTTTTTCCCTCCATCCCTCCTCTAGCTTGAGGTATCTAGTTCCTCATGGTTAACTCTTTTGATTTGATTTGTCTTAGTTACTCCCATATTTCCTCATGCATGCCTGCTCATGAAAACTTGCTTTTGAGAAAATGAGTTAACTTGGTTGATTTCTTCATGTTTATGTGCATTTGAGTATGAGTTGCATATAGGCCTTATGAAATGATGTTTTGGATATACTTTAGCTTGGAGTCAATTTTTCCTCCTCAGATATGTGCATTTATGTGATTTCATTCATGTTGGGCTGTTAGATCTTCTACCCTCCTTATGATGTCTTGAGTACAATTCAAGGACGAATATTCCCAAGGGGGAGATATTGTAACACCTCGAATTTGAAATGAAGGAAATGCAGTTTTGGGCTGGTGTCTGTGTCTATGGGTCCTATCTACGAACCGTAGAAGCTCCAACGGGCCGTAGATGGAAATTGTCAAAACAAGGGAAATTAAAATTTTAAAATCAAGTCCTAATGCCCTTTTTATGGTTCACCAGGACGATCTGTCAACCTTTGTAAGAGTCTTAGATAGGTCTCGTAGGTGAGTTCCACACTTAGTAAAATTTTGAGGATCAAAGTTGATTTCCAAGGTATGCATGTACGGACCGTAGGACGACCTACAAACCGTACATGATTTCTATCAAAAGATGGTTAAATTAAGGGCCTTAGTAACATATCTACAACTGACCAATCCATAGAAGGACCTACGTACCGTAGGTTTAAACGGTAGGTATGGCTCGACAATTATTTTAAAGGGGCTTTCCAGTCTTTTCCTAATTGTTCTAACCTAATACTACATCATTTTACCTTCTACCCTAGACCCTATCTAAACGTTTTAAGCCCCCAATTAACTCATTTTCAACTCATTCTCCTAAATTCTCTAAATTTGACCAAATTTGTCCTCCCAAATTCTCTTAAGTATAAGGAAAAAAAAGAGTTAGGGTTCCAATCAAGTTTTCAAATTCTCCATCTTCTTGGGCTTAAAGGATCAAGGTATGTGTGTATTCACCAATGGAGTCCTTTCCTCCATGGGGTCCCTAAGTATTTCAATTTTTCAACTCAATTTCAAACTGATCAAATTAAGGTTATAATTTAACAAATGTGGGTTTCATTCAATTATGATTAATTAAATCTTCTAATGCATTATTTGATGTTAATCTATAATATTTAGTTGAAATTGCATCTACCCATGCCTAAATTATGCTTTTCAACCATGATTCTATGATGAACCTATGAACTGTGAATTATGAAGTTATGAAGATATGCATGTTTTCATAATTGATGATGCTTTGAAAGGAAAGTATTAATGTTATTTGTGAAAGGATTTCTCACTTACTATGCTAATTATAATTGTGAAAGGTATTCTCACAAATGAATTCACATTGGTGAAAGATTTTCTCATCTATGTTGAGTTATGTTTAAGGAACTATTCTATGTTTTGATCTTGAAATATGTGGATTGGTATTGATCATTGTATTTCCTATGTTAAAATGATATCTGACTTTTATCCATTCCGTTGGGATTTAGACTTAGCACCGAGAGGGCTTTGAGGTGGAGGGTCAAATAGGGTAGTCTCTAGTAGCAACCTCTAGTCCCAAACTACGTGACCCTGTATGATTGTCTTAACTGACCTAACTAGTGGATCCACTTTAGAAAATGATGATATGTACGGATTCTACCTTGACAAGTAGTTTCCCCCACTTTCGGTATGAGGGATATACCGGATTCCATGATATAACTCTTATGGTCTTATTGTCAGTTAAAGTTAATATCCCACAAAATGACTAAGTTTTCTTCAAAGCTTTTTGTATGGCCTTTATGTTAATATACTTTACCACACTTTCATGATTTTAATGTCATCTTTGAAGTTTTTTAATGTAACATTATGAGCATGACTACTCGTTTTAAGTTACTTATATTATCATACTTACGTTTATGCATATTGCCTTATACTTAGTATATTTCATTAATTAATGCATACTTGCTCCTACATTGTTTCACTAATGTAGGTATGACGCTTCTATTCCCCATACTCGTGGCTAGTTGACTCTTTTGGGCATTTGAAGATTTGTGAATCCTCATGATTCGAGGGCTAAGATTCTTTTATTGCTTTCATGTCATTTTCATTTCAAACTTTGTATATGATGTATGGGCTATGTCCCAATCACTTTCCTTACGATGTAATAGATGGCTTTGCGACTAATGTTCAGACTTCTGCGTTTGTCAAACTCTTTTGTATGAAATGCTACCTTTTAAACTTTTTTGTTTCTATTATCTTGTATGATGTATGCTAGGTGGCTTGTGGAGGGCTTCTCGAAGTCTTATACGCCATGTCACTTCTAGGGTGTACTTTGGGTCGTGCAATTTTTTATCCTATATTCAATACTCTACAGACCCATAGAAATATTTATCAACTAATTTTAATAACTAGCCATTTTTCTGCAAATCTGAAAAATGCATCACTTGTTGTTCATCTTCTTTATCTTATTGCTCTGAGAATTTGATGTAAAATCACTCTAAATCTTCTCAAAATTGTCCTAAATTTTAGATATAAGCTTTTCTTGACGTTTTAATTCTTTTGATATATTGCCCACTCAAACCGGAGCTCATTTGTGGCAAATCAAATTTTGAATTCATATTTTTTAACTATATTTAATGGAGGTTTCAAGTTGGTGCTTTACATTTTAAACTATGAGCTTTAGTTTTCAGTTATACAACTCTTCCAACCATCAACAAAAGCTGCTTCCAAATCACGAATATAGATCTAACAATTTCATATGGAAGCCCATCGATTTCCATAGAGTTTCGGCGTTCTTCAAATCTAAAAATCTTAGCCATGAACTCAGTCAAACTCGATAGCTTCAAATAATTACCAACCATCTATATTATCAACAAGTTCCAAATTTCAAGATCCAAAATACATCCATAAATTTTTACGTTATGACCTTTAACTAGTTGTTGAAACAATAAATCAGAAAGGAAAAAGAATAAAAAAAAGTTTTTAATAAAATTCCACATGTCAAATGCGTGAGTTTCACCGGCCAGTTTAATATGACTGTGACGTTTTAAGAGTATAATAATATCAAATATAAACAGTTCAAGGGAGTGATAGGACCCCCGAAATTGAAGTGTGAAGTTGGAAATCTAAATATCGATTAAGGGGGTATATGGACATTTTCTCAACTAAATACTACAAAAATGTCATGGATGAAAACAAATCTTATATATATATATATATATATATATATATGAGAATCTTAGACGCGCCTATGCGGTGCTCTCACAGGATTCTTATTTAACCCTTCTTAAAAGTCACAACGTGTCACGACCCAAGGTAGACCCTAGGTGTAACATGGAGTATAAGACCCCGAGAGGCCCCATACAAGCCACTTAGCTAGCGTTTGCCCATAGATTTCCAAAAAAATTTGGCTAATATTATTTGGGTGAGAATTTGGGTGAAATTTCACCATGTGTTTGGCCATAAATATTTGGGAAATATGTTTCACTTTTTAAAGAAATATGATTTATACCCATAAGCTTTAAAAACTATCAAAACTAACCATAGGTTTGTATTACATAGCAAGATAGAAACATCGACATAACAAGATTCATGACTTCCGCAACAAATCAATTGAATCTTCGTTGCAGCAAATAACAAGTAGTGTCCATGACATTGGAGTAATGTGGTAGTTCGAAGTGAGTGCAACAAGCATCATTCCATAAACCGTGAAGTAGACGAAGCACATGACTTTATTACCCTAAGATGATTGTTCGCCATTTTCATCGACAACCATATCATCACTTTCATATTCATTGAATATTTCATCACTACTTTGGTGTTCATGTAAAAAATTATGTAATACAACGCAAACAACTACTATAGACGGTGTTTTTGTAAAAGAATAAAAGTTTGATGTAGAATTTGAATTTTTAAG
Source organism: Solanum acaule (assembly GCA_036250505.1). Classification (NCBI taxonomy): domain Eukaryota; kingdom Viridiplantae; phylum Streptophyta; class Magnoliopsida; order Solanales; family Solanaceae; genus Solanum; species Solanum acaule. Next base: position 11,128 of record JAJOOR010024036.1, on the reverse strand, counting down.
AGCTCCCAAATAATGAGATTTGATCCAAATACTAGTGTTTCTAGTATTTGGGAATTTGGGTTATTTGACAAAAATATTTACCAAATAATGACAAATTATATGGACAAACACTATTTGCCAAATTTCCCCCAAATTTTACTTGGGAAATCTTTGGCCAAACGGGTCCTTAGCATACATAGATAAGATAATAGAAATTTAAGAGATTTGAAAGATTATTTCAAAACATAGAGTTTTATAAAACGAAGCGGAATCTAACAAAGTCTCAAGCCATGTAGTACATAAGAAGAAATCAGGACGCAACCCGTACATCAAGTTCAAAAATCATGATAAAGGGGCATTTTCGTAATATCCAATGACAAAGCTAAAACATGATATAATAGAGTTGGAAAATATAAGTCATGATAAAAGGACATTTTCGTAATATGAAATGACCAAGCTAAAACATGATATAAAAGAGTTGGAAAATATAAGTCATAAAAACAAGGTCAATGCAAGTAGACATCATCTTAAGTCACGTGAGAGGTACTTATGAAGTAACCTTGATTCATTAATGTGGGAGAATCACCTATAACCGACATATAGGACGAGCTATTAATATGGAATCCGGTGTCTACCCTACCGAAATGAGGTGTCCTACTTGCCAAGGTAAGACCATGAACTTCTAGCTTACGTGGATCCACTAGCTAATGTCTATCTAGAGAATTCTATGTTAGCACATAGTTTATGGGACATGGGTAATCACCACTTGTCCACTCGGTGCTAAGCACAACTCCCACAAAATATTCATTATTCTTAACTTTTCTTAACATTCATAAGACATGGGTAATCGTCACTTGCCTTAGTATTGGAGGTCATGGGTAATCGTTGTTTGTCTCATTATTAGAATAGCTCCTTAACTTTGATTCATTTTAGGTGAGAAGAACTTTCAACTCACATTCATGCTTTCATGTGTCTGTGAGAAATCCTTTCACAACACAACAATATATTTCACTCTCAAAGCATCCTTAAAACATTTTCATCAATCTCATAAGAACATGCATAAAATCATGAAATCCTCTTTCATAGTTCAAAACCCACTTTCAATTATCATAGTCTAGAAAACATGGGTTAAGCATGGATTTATGGGGATTCATCATAATACTTCATAAAACAATCAATTATATCAATATTGAAAGGAACACATGCCATAGAAGAAAACTCTAACTCAATTGAGAATTTCTAACTTTATAAACTGAAGAATTTAGGAACTCCATGGAGGAAAGGGCTCCACGGATGAAGACTATCATACCTCAATGCCAAAATATTGCCTTCAATGGTGGAATTGGAGACTTGATTTGAAACCCTAGGTTGACTCCTTCTTCTTCAAGCTTTCTAGAGAAAGAAATATTTTGGAGGGGAAAACTTGTTTTACTTTTAGGAATTTGATAGAATGATTTCAGTTGGGGAAATTTGGTGGTAAAAACACTTGTACAGAGCTTTAGGTGAAGGGTAAAACGACATAGTATTAGGTTAGAATAATTAGAAAAAGACCCAAAATTCCTTAAAGAAAATAACTGTCGAGCTCACCGACGACCTCGACCTACGTCGTCGATCAACTCACGGATCGTCTTGGTTGGTCGTTGATGAGTTCAGATGCCAAAAGTTTTGGACTCCTAATGACGGACCACACCTACGACCCGTGGGTCCATCGACGGGCTGTGGAACAAAGTCGTAGGTCCTAACTTTTGCCTCAAAATTTCTCTAAGTCTGGGACTCACCTAGGAGACCTATTTACGACTCGTACACGGAATGACGGACCGTCCTGGTGAACCATTGAAAAAGTACTGGAACTTGATATTTTTGGAAAACTTGGAATGCCATCCACGACACGAATTACAGTCCGTGTGTCAGTCCACAAGCCGTGGGTGGACCCATTGGGACTGGCACAAGGCCCTGCAACAGCTGAAATTTTCTACCCTTTTCGAATCTGAGGTGTTACACAACCTCACAGAGTCACAACTTTTCATAAAATTCACAACTCTTTAGAAAAGTCACAACTTTTAATAAATGTCACAACTTTTCACAAAAGTTACAACTCTTCATTTTCTTCACACCTTTTGAAACCCAACACTTAATTCTAAGGTACCAAAAGAAGAAAGAATAAGCAAAGAAAATTGCTTTGAATTGCAATGCGACATTACTACAATAACACATTACGCTGTTGGAATGGTTGAATTCATAACATTTGGTCTTTAGTAAATAAAACTTCTATTCCTGCCACTATTATTTGTAGGTTTTTTCCGCTATAGGGGAGTTGAATTCAAAAACATTAATTAAGCTTCTAATGAAGTGTGTTTCATTCCTCAAAGTTTTCTTCCTCCTATTTCATGAAGCTTAATATTTTACTGTAAGTCATAGTGATTCATGTAACTATTGCAATTTTTTTTTGCTATTTTGGTGACTTATTTTGAACTCTATTAAAAATTTTAGCAAGGATGATTGAAAATTGATCTTGTTTTATCCCTTTCTACAGGCTTCTCATAAACTTTTTGAAATAATTACTTGTGGGTTGTGCTATATTTGATAGCACACAATAATAAATATGTGATAACTAATACGGAACCAATGATGACGTTTGTTAAAAGAATCAAATAGAATACCCTCTTGCTTGCCATGGTTAGTATATTCTTTTGATGATTTTATCTTAGGTACAAATATTTTGTATGACATTGCAATCTTCCGAAAATATTAGTATTGTCACAAACTAAGGTACCCCCTAGGCGTAACATGGTGTATAGGACCCCGAGAGGTCCCATACAATCCACTTAGCATTCATAAAATAAGAAATAGAATGAAAAGACTTAACAAACAATTTCAATATATGAAAGTTTATAAAGCAAAACAGAAGTCTAAACACTTGTCTCATTAGCCATCTAGTACATAAGAGTGAAATTGGGCCTAAAACTGAAAGTAAGAAAGAAAACTAAAAACAATGAAATTCCATCCTCGAAGCATGAAGACTCACCAAAGCTCGAAATCCCTCAAATCAACCTCTAGCCAGGAAACTGAGAACCCTCTCTGTCGGACCCTACATTTGGGAAAATGTACGCAAGAGTATGTATTAGTACAAAGTATGTACCAAGTATGATAGTCATGCATTAAACTATTTAATTCATGATAAAAGGGGACATTTCCATGACATGCAATGACCAAGCTACAACATGATTATAAAAGAAGGTTAGAATACATAAGTCATAAAACATGGTCAATGCAATCTAACATCTTTAAAACCTTTGAAAATATGTGAGATACTTCTTGAAGTAACCTTAGTTCATTATTATTGTGGGAATTAGCCTTAACCGACATAAATACCATGTGAGCTATAACATGATCCCCGGTGTCTCCCACACCGAAAATGGTTGTCCTACTTGCAAAGGTAAGGACCATGAACTTCTAGCTTAGGTGGATCCACTAGCTAATGTCCATATAGACAATCATTCTATGGGGGCACATAGGTAAGGGATACGGATATTGGTTCCAAAAACCTGGACTCTACTCACGGGAGAGATTCCATCTCAATATCCTCTCGGTGCTAATCATAAATCCCACAGAATAATCATTTTTTTACTTGTTCTCATTATCCATGGCAGGGAACGTTATCTTGTCAATCCAAGCCATGTCTTAAGTCATCCATTGAAAGGTATCATTCAATAACCAATCCAAGCTAGGTTTCATTAGGAAAGCTCCTTAACTTTGATTTATTTAGGTGAGAAGACCTTTCAACCTTAGAATCCTTACTATGTGAGAAAACCTTTCACAATCATACTTTCATGTGTATATGAGAATCCTTTCAACAACACAATAACAACATAATCATTGATACTTCACTCTCAAAGAATCCTTAAAACATTTACATAAATTTCATAAGAACATGCTTAATTTCATAAACTTTTCATTCATAATCCAAAACCCACATCATATCATCATAATTTGGAAAACATGGGAATTACATGGGTTCATGGGGAATCATCATAAAACCATTGAATTTCATCAATTCATGCATAAGAGATCATAATTCAATCAATTAAATCAATAGTCAAGAGAATCCATAGTATAGAAGGAAAACCCTAACTCAATTGGGGATTTCTAACTTTAAAAATAGGAGAATTTGGGAACTCCATGAATGGAAGGTATCCATGGATGAAAACTATCATACCTCAATGTCAAAAGCTTGCCTTCAATGGTGGAATTGGAGACTTGCCTTAAAATCCTAGGTTGATTCCTTCTTCTTCTAGTTTTATAGAGATAGAAATATTTGAGAGGAAGACTTGTTCTTCTTTTATAGATTTTAGAGAATGATTTTCAATTGGGAAATTTTGGGGTTAAACCACTTATATAGGGGTTTCGGTGAAGGGTAAAACGATATAGTATTAGGCTATACTAATTAGGAAAAGACCCAAAAACCCCTGAAACTAATAATTGCCAACCCAGACCACGACCTTACCGACGGTCCATAGGTCGAACCATGGACCATCATGCTGGGGCGTCGTTTGGATTTGAGACTTGGTCCGGAGGCTCTGGATCGACGGTCCGTTGATCTTGGCCATGAATCTTGACCTTTTGATCCTGAATTTCCTCTAAGTCTAGGACTCACCTACGAAGCCTATTTATTGTTCATGCATTGAATGATGGATCGTCCTAGTGAACCGTTGATAAAAGTACTAAAACTTGACATTTTTGAAAACTGATAGGCCAACCCATGGACACGACCTATGGTCTGTGGGTCATTCCACGAGCCGTGGATAGCCTCCGTCAAAATGGCACCAAATTTATGAAAAGGCTAAATTTTCCATCTTCTTGAATCCGAGGTGTTACATTATCTCCCCCTTGGGATCATTCATCCTTGAATGAGATTCAAGACATTATAAGGAAGGTGGAAACAAAATCTAACAACCCAACATGCATGCAATTACATAAATACACATATCCGAGGAGGAAACATCAACTCCAAGCTAAAGCATGTTCAAAACATCATAACATGAAGTCTATATGCAACTCATACTCAAATGCACATAAGCATGTATAAATCAATCAAATTGACTCATTTTCTTAAAACTTAATCTTTTTCATAATCATGCATAAATGAGGAAATCATGGAAATATCTAAGACACATGACACCAAAAGAGTAAACCATGAGGAACTCATTACCTCAAACTAGAGTAGGGGTAGAAGGAAAGATATGAGGATATCGGGACATCATATCGGCCTCGGCCTCCCAAGTAGCACCCTCAACCAACTGATTCCTCCACAACACTTTCACGGAAGCAATTTTATTATTTCTCAACTCTTCTTGACTTGCCGGTCTAAAATCTCAACCGGGAGTTCCATATAAGGAAGATTATCCTTAACTCCAAACCTTCTAAGGGAACTATAGTTGTTGGATCACCAACACATTTCTTCAACAATGAGACATGGAAAACTGGATGCACTGATGCCAATTCATTAGGCAACTCAAACTCATAAGCAACCTTACCAATACGCCTCAAAATCTGATATGGGCCTACATAACGGGGACTAATCTTACCTTTATTACCAAACCTCATTACACCCTTCATGGGTGAGATTCAAATAGACCCAATCGTTAACTTCAAACTCAAGATATCTTCTTCTAACATCGGCATATGACTTTTGTCGACTTTGATCCATTTTCAACCTTTCTCTAATAAGTCAAACTTTCTCCATAGCCTCGTGTACCAACACGGGACCTATTAGGGCAGTAGATCTACACCTCCTACTATATAATGCCTCAAATGGAGCCATACCAATACTCGAGTGATTACTATTGTAATATGCAAACTCAATCAAAGGCAAGTGATCATCCCAATTACCCTTGAAATCAATCACACAAGCTCTCAACTTATCTTCCAAAGTTTGGAGAGTACGCTCCGCTTACCCATCGATTTGGGGATGAAAAGTTGTACTAATCTTGACACGAGTACCAAGACCCATTTGAAAAGATCTCTAGAACTGAGAAGTGAATTGGGTACCACGATCGGAGATAATGGATAAAGGCACTCGATGCAACTTTACCATTTCCCTCAACTACAACTTAGCATAGTCCTCCGCCGAATAAGAAATCTTTAAGGGAATAAAATGAGCTAATTTCGTCATTTGATCTACTATAACCCAAATCCCGCAATATTCTTCTTCATCCCATTCCACCAACAGATCTCCCGCAAATCGTGGTACATCTTGATGGCTCTCGGGTGGATGGAATACTGAGAACTATGTGCTTCTGATAAGATTTGTTTCCTCAAGTCGTCAACATTAGGAACACACAAACGACCTTGGTATCTAAGCACTCCATCTCCCCCTTGGGAGAAAGCCTCAACGGACTTCTTAAGCACTGCTTCTTTTAATTCAACCAAAGTTGGATCAAGTCCTTGCTTGGTTTTCATATCTGCCACAAAAGATAATTCTGAACCATTGTGGACCATAGCACCACCCTTGGTGGAGTCCACTAACTGAACACCCAATCAGTCCAATCTATGAACATCTCGAACCAACTCCTTCTAATCTTCTTCAGTATGAGCAACCCTACCCATTGATAACTCACTAAGAGCATCCGCCACCACATTAGCCTTGCCAGGGTGATAGAGAACACTCATATCATAGTCCTTCAATAACTCAAACCACCTCCTTTGGAAATGATTTAGATCCTTCTATTTAAACACATATTTCAAACTCTTGTGGTCGGTAAAACCATCCACATGAACACCATACAAATAGTGCCTCAAAATCTTTAAGGCGAAAACAACCGCCACTAGTTCAACGTCGTGGGTAGGATAATTCTTTTCATGAACCTTAAGTTGCCTTGAAGCATAGGCAATAACCTTCTCATTTTGCATAAGTACACATCCTAACCCAATTCTTGAGGCATTACAATAAACAACAAAACCACCAGTCCATTTCGGCAAGGTCAACACCAGAGCGGAAACTAATCATCCTTCAATTCCTGAAAACTATTATCACATGCTTCGAACCATATGAACTTAGCTTTCTTTTGAGTCAATGGAGAGACAATCCAAGAAAACCCCTCAACAAACCTTTTGTAGTAACCATCTAAACCCAAGAAACTTCTAATATTCGAAGGAGATAGAGGTCTAGGCCAAATCTTGACCGCATCTGCCTTCTTAGGATCTACCTAAATACCCTTACTTGAAACAATATGACCAAGAAAAGCTATAGACCTTAGCAAAAACTCACATTTTCTAAACTTTGCAAAGAGTTGTTCGTCCTTGAGAATTTGCAACACAATCCTCAGATGATTGATGTGATCATCCTCACTTCTCGAATAAATCAATATATCATCAATGAACACAATCACAAACATATCAAGATATTGTCTAAACACCATATTCATCAAATCCATAAAATGGCTGGAGCATTAGTCAAACCAAAAGATCACTAAAAACTCAAAATGATTCTATCGGGTTCTAAAATCTGTTTTAGGAATATCATTTTCCTTCACCCTCAATTGGTGATAACCCGACCGAAGGTCAATCTTAGAGAAGTAACTCGCGCTTTGAAGTTGGTCAAATAGATCATCTATCCTTGGGAGAGGATACTTATTCTTAACGGTAACCTTTTTCAACTATCGATAGTCTATACATATACGAAAAGAACCATCATTCTTTCTAACAAACAAGACTGGAGCACCCCATGGAGAGGTATTCAGTCGCATGAAACCCTTATCTAACAAATCTTTCAATTATTCTTTCAACTCCTTTAGTTCTGCCGGAGCCAATCGCTAAGGATAAATAGATATAGGTTGCGTATCTGGGAGGAGGTCAATACCAAAGTCTATTTCCCTTTCGGGGGGAATACCAGGTAAATCATTTGGGAATATTTCTAGAAACTCATTAACAACGGGGACCGAATCAAGAGTAGAAGTTTCAAAATCCACATCTCTCACCCTAACTAGATGGTATATGCAACCTTCGCAATCATCTTTCTAGCTTTAAGACAAGAGATAAACTGACCCTTAGGCAAAGAATTTTCCCCTTTCCACTCTAGGATAGGCTTATTCGGGAATTGAAACTTGACTACACAAGTTCTACAGTCTATAGAAGCATAACAAGAGTGCAGCCAATCCATACCAAGGTTAACATCAAAATTTAGCATATCAAACTCTACCAAATCGACAAGAGTAACTCTATGGGACAAGGAAACGAAACACTTTCTATAGACCCTCTTAGCCACAATTGAATCACGAATAGGAGTAGAGACAAAAAAGTGATCTAACAACACATACGGAAGAATATCAAACCTCATAGCCACATATGGCGTCACAAAATACAAGGTGGCACCGGGATCAAGTAAAGCATAAACATCAATTTGGAAGACTTTCAACACGGTAACCACATCAGGAGAACCCTCTTGTTCACCATGAGTCTGGAGTGCATAGAATCATTTTTTCTTGGGAGCATTGGAACCCGAACCACTAGGAGGAGCTTGATTACCCTCTCTTCCTTTAGCCATAAGCATTGGGCAATCCCTCATCTTATGGCCACTTTTACCACAATCGAAGCAACCATCCGTGTCGGATAGGAACTTACCCTTGTGCTTCTTTCCACACCTAGCACAAGTAGACATAGGCAATGAAGATCCACTACCATTCCCTCCTTGAGTCTTAGGGTTAGACACCCTCTCTTTATTTAACCTAGGAGGAGAATTAGAGGAACCTTTACCGGAAAACCTTTGTTGACATCTAGAACGACCATGTCCATTGGACCTTGCAGGAGAGAAATTACCATCATCGGTTTTAGCCCTCTTTGTCTCCCTAGACTTTTCCTTAAGTTTCTCCTCCTCGATCTGTTGAGCATGAACCATGAGATGATAAATATCCATGTCATTAACAAACATGATGGTACGACATTCTTTAACCATCATTTCAGACACAACCGAAACGAACTTACTCATCCTTGTCCTAGGATCGACAACCATTGTAGGAGCATATTTAGACAATTGTGTCAAATTCAAAGCATATTCCTTCACACTCATACTTCCTTGATGAAGTTTGATGAACTCAAGCACATTTTCCTTCCTCATCTCAAGGGGAAAGAACCTATCAAGGAAAGTAACCTTAAACTTCTCCCAATCGAGAGGACCAGCATCTCCCGATCTCCCTTCTTTCCATTAGTTGTACCATATTTGAGCAACACCCTTAAGTTGATAAGCGGCCAACTCCGCCTTTTCCACCGGCGTCACTCCCATGATCATCAACACCTTGTAAACCTCATCAATGAACGCTTAAGGATCTTCTTCAACCTTAGAACCATGAAACTCCTAAGAATTTATTCTAGTGAAGTCCCTCACTCTAGATGCCGCCGTACCCATATTTGGGTTTACGGGAACCACAACTTCCCAATTGGCTTAGGCCAACACTTGAAAAGCAACCCTAAACTCCGTATTAGTCACTTGCTCGGCCAAAGGGTCGACCGGAGCTTGAGGATCTTGAGGAGAAGCTTCATGTTCCACATTCTCCCTCACATTCCTTCTAGCATAAGCTCTTCGAGTAGCCATATCCTTTATAGCATCAGATAAGGATTAGGAGAGAGACCTTATAGAGTTAAACTCTATCACACAACTTTAGAGTAATGAAGAAGTGGATTTTCCTAAACATCGTGTGGCCTCTCATTCATATATGTGGTGTGTTTCACACTCATGAACAAGACTCTACTTGACGTGGCTCATGAAACATCCTAGGACTTTTCTTAACCTTGTTCTCTGACTACCAAGTTTGTCACGACCCAAGGTACCCCCTAGGTGTAACATAGCGTATAGGACCCTGAGAGACCCTATACAAGCCACTTAGCATTCATAACATAAGAAATAGAATGAAAAGACTTAAAAGACAATTTCAATACATGAAAGTTTATAAAGCAAAGTGGAAGTCTAAACACTTTTATCATTAGCCATCTAGTACATAAGAGTGAAATTGGGCCTAGCCCATACAACATGTCAAAAACTGAAAGTAAGAAAGAAAAACCAAAAACAATGAAAATCTATCCTCGAAGCATGAGGACTCACCAAAGCTTGAAATCCCTCTAATCAACCTCTAGCCATGAAACTGAGAACCCTGTATGTCGGACCCTATATTTGGGGAAATATAGGCAAGAGTATGCGTTAGTACAAAGTATGTACCAAGTATGATAGCCATGCATAAAAACATTTAATTCATGCTTAAAGGGAACATTTCCATGACATGCAATGACCAAGCTAAAACATGATTATAAAAAAAATGTTAGAAGACATAGGCCATAAAACATGGTCGATGTAACCTAACATCTTTAAAATCTTTGAACATATGTGAGATACTTATTGAAGTAACCTTAGTTCATTATTATTGTGGGAATTAGCCTTAACAAACATAAAGACCATGTGAGCTATAACATGATCCCCTGATATACCGTGAGTTTACGGTATTTCTAATACATTTCACTTACAAGTTGTGTGTGTCTAGGGCCTTTTTATATTGGTTTTTATGTATTTTTATCATGTTTTGCAGAAAAGATGTTCATGCGCGGAAGTATAGAGACAGCTTAAAGAAATGCAGAAACATCGCATTGACGGAGGTGATCTATGGACCGTAGGTCCATTCACGGTCCGTAGGTGATGACCGTAGATCAACAGGCATGGTATTGAGGACAAATCAAGGAAATCTGACCAAGTGTGGAACCACGGTGTCCATTGACGGTCCGTAAATTGATCTGCGGACCGTACTGTTGATCCGTAGAGTGATACTGCGAGGGTTCCAGTACCTGATTTTTGAAGATTCTAAGTGTGGAGCTACGGAGGGGATTGACGGACCGTAGATTGATCTACGGTCCGTACTGCTAGTCCGTCGTTTTCTTCAGAAAAGCTGATTTTTGGAAGCGAAAATATTTTCTAAGTCCTGGCTGACGGAAGGGACTTACAGACCGTAGATCCATTGACGGTCTGTAAGTCAGTCTCGTGGATTGAAGACACGTACCTGAACAAACTTTCCTTAATTTGTTTCCCTTTTAATTTAGGATTTGTTTTCTATAAATAGGGCATGTAAACCTCATTTTTGGGGGTTAGACATTATTATTCTATTTTTACTTT
>JAJOOR010024035.1:0-16083 GCA_036250505.1 Solanum acaule | reverse complement strand
AGGGGAGTAAACAAAGTTGAGGCGCTGATAAGAAGGAAGTATCCGCTAAAGTACGATGCTAGTAGTGACAAGAAAACATGATAAAGATAATCTAGTTCATAATGATCTAATATGAATTTAATCAATTATGAATATGATAGGAAGGAAAAGTTGAAAATAAAAACTGCATAAACACGAACATGACTACATACATGCATAACGAAATGATAGAAAACTACGAAACCTTAATCTTATATGTACTTAACCATATAGAAATAATTGAATTAAGAAGAATCATATGGAAAAAAATATTTGAAGATAACGAATTAGAAGATATATTAAATCAAGAATGGTATGAAATAGATTTGCAAGATCTATATTTGGATAATGAAAGAATAGAATGGTACGATTTAGAAATAAATTCGGATTAAAATGAACTACGAATATTTACAATATTGGATAGAATCTATGGAAGACATAAAACTAGAAGAACAATTAATGGAGGAAAATTTATATATGTACCGAAGAACCCAAGATATGTTATACCTAGAATATACTATAAATAATATTAATGAAATATTCAGATTAAAACAACTATCGGAAAAATACTACGATAAATATTATTACATTTTACCATGAATTCCGCAACCCCAAAAAATGGTATTAAAATAATATCAAAATTAAGACACGTAGTAAAAGAATATTATAATAAAACATTTAAAATAAATTACTCACCTACCACACTACCACCTACCACACTACTACTTCCATGAATTCCTCAACTACCAATTCTGCTACGAAAAATGGTATTACCGAAACATTCCTCCTCCTTCTACTTTTTGAATTTCTGTGGGAATGGAGGAGGTGGTTTTGATTTTGGTTCCTCATTCAGCCTTTGCTTACTTGGTTTTGCTTCATCTACCTGTTTTCCTTTTTTCTTCAGCAGCTTTTGCCTTTGGCGTTAACTCCTCCAATGGACAACCACTACGGGTACTCACGACATTTACCTATTTTGAGTTTGGATCAGTATTTCCAGGCAAACCTCCTTGTGGTCGGGAATTTTGGGCACTAGCAAACTGCCCAAACTGCTTCTCCAAATTGTGAGTCGCCAGTTGATTGTTTCGGACCTCTGCTACTAATTTAGCTTGGTCAGCCATGATTTGTTTCAGCATGTCCTCCACACTCATATCACCTTGCTTGGTAGCTTGCTGATTACCATGGCTTTGCTGATTGTAATGTTGTCCACTACCTTGTGGCCTATACTGGTTATGTCCTTGATGTTGGTTTTGATTACCACCCCATGAAAATTTTGGGTGATTCCACCAGCTTGGGTTGTAAGTATGTCCATAGTTTTGGTGATTTCTTTCTCGCTGGGCATTACCTACAAAATGAACAGATTCTGGGTTTGCTCCACATACCTCAGCATTGTGATCTCCACCTCCACATACTTCACACCAAACTTGTGGTAGTTGCACCATATTAACTTGAGCTTGTTATTGTCCTAGTGACATCTTGAAATGAGTAGTCATCATATTCTACATTGCTGAAATTTGTGCAGTCAAAGCTAGCACTGCATCCATTTCCAACACTCCAGCGGTCTTCTGTATGACCGATTTAGCTCCTTCTCCATTACACTCGGGGTTACCCTGTGAAATTCTATTAAGCAATGTAAACAGCTCAGCATATGTCTTCTCCAAAGCTTGTCCACCTACAGCAGAATCAAGTAAAATTTTAGTGTTTGGTTCCAACCCTTCAATAAAGGTATGGACCAACACTTCGTTAGCTTGATGGTGATGTGGACTACTTAACAGCAAGGACTTAAACCTGTCCCAAGCTTGGTATAAGTTTTCCCCTCCTTTCTGTCAGAAGCTTAATATGTCGCTTCTCAGCTTGGTTGTTTTCCCGGATGGAAAAAACCTTATCAAGAACTTTCGGGCAAGATCATCCCAAGATGTTATAGAATTTGCGGGCTCAGAGTTTAGCCATTTTTTTTCTTTCCCTAGCAGAGAAAATGGGAATAATGTGAGCCTCACATAATCAGAGATCACTCCAGTTGGGGTGTACGTGTCACTGATCTCGAGGAAATTCTGAATATGCACTCGTGGGTCCTCATGAGATAGACCAGTGAACTGCCCGTTTGTGTGCAATAGTTGCACCATGTTATGCTTCAATTCAAACCTCCCACCAGGTGCAAATTTCTGAATACTTGAGGTAACATTGGTGGTATGTGGGACTGCCACATCCCTCACTTTCATTTCTGCCATCACAGCAGTGGGTCTTGATCTTCCCTTTCTTCTGAAGTTTCTAGTTCACTAGCGACAAGAGGAATAGGGTAAGTGAGTCTTTTTTGCCTTCTCCGGTAATGAACAAATCTCTCTGGTTCAGCTAGAGGCTTTACAAAGTCCTGGTCGTCTTCCAATGTGAAAACCTGACACAACCTGCGAAATGAAGAGCCAAGATCAAGTTGTCAACAATTGTGCAAATAATTTAGACACTCAAAAATTAGATATCTGTCGATTTTAAAGTCCCCGACAGTGGCGCCAAAAACTTGTTGCATCCAAAAGAACACGCAAGTGCACGTGGTCACTCAAGTAGTACAACGACTCTTTCAAGCCGGATTATCAAACCCAAAGGACTTCAAATCAACAAATAATAACTTTATTTGTGTCTAAAATAATTTACTTATGCGACAAACAATTTTAGGAATTTGTTTGTAACTTCTAAGTTGAACAATCGCCAAAATTAATTACTATACTTAAACAATTTCAAACAAGGAAATTTCACAATTTGGGAAAATATTCCAGGGTTGTAGCATAAACCGATTTCAGGCATAACATTAATTTATCCTAGCATTCGACAGGTTAACCTCATTATGGATTTGCAAGGTTCATTTTACGATCATGATCTCCCGACCTCTAATCACCTACCACCATCGACAGCCTAACTACATCGTTGAGCGGGGATATGCATGAACCAATAACTGAGCTTTAAGCTATCATCTTGCATATTGATCAAGCGCAGTATATAGGTATATGACTATCATATATACGAAACACTCTAAACTTTACCCTAGAATGAACATGCTTCTCACATTCTTTGTTCTATCCCTCTATTCATCTTCCGAATTTAAGAGTGGACAATGAGTTTATTTTAATGTTGATCAGTCATTAAAATAGTTAAACAAGAATGTAAGCATAAATCACAAGAAAACCCATCTCATACTAGAAACAAATATTATTACACCATTAATCGTAGCTACAACCCTAGAATAAGGGAATTTAGCTACTCAACAAACATCATCAAAAAATATTTATGGGTCATAAAAGGGTTTACCAAAATGGAGTAGAAGAAAAGCCTTAGATAGTGTCAGCGAAATCGCCCAAATCGCTGGTCTTTCATTTTTCAAAAACTGGATAATGATAAAATAATACAACTAGACTATTTATAGTCTAGAATAAAACATGTGACTCAATTCTGGTGTCCAGGTCCGCGACACGAACCTGTTCCCTAGCCTCAATTTGTGCATAAAAGGATCCTCTCCGCGACCGCGCTCCTGACACGCACTCCACTGTTAAGTGGAATTCATTTTATGCATGCAAGTTTCAACTCCGCGTCGCGGAGCTGCTCCCTCCTAGTGTATTTTTCAGCTTCTTGGCCATTCTCCTCAGCAACTTCGTCTTCTATTTTCCGACCTTTGTCCAGGTGCCCTTTTTAGCTCCTTTTTCTTTGCTCTTCATCCTGAAACATCTAATCACATTGGTTAGAGGAAACGAAATCAATAGACTCTAAAATTTCAGTTTCGACTAAGAAATTACTCTCAAACTTAGCTATATATATCGGATAAATTGGTTATTAGGTGCATAAATACGCCTAAGATCAGACATCAAGGGTATGCACCAACACATCAATTTCCAAATCACACATTTTTATAGAATGTAATTGTGTTACAAAAAAACACACACGTATCATATTTTTCATGACTTACCAGTAAAAATAAAAAGTGATCTTAACATGGACAAAACATAAATTCCTAATATAAGGATGAGAACTCGCAAGATAAGCATTCCAAATCAAGAAGGATGACATTGAGAAACATAAAGTCAATCAGATTGGAAAGCAGTATGTTTCACAAAACATGCACAAATAGGTACAAGGCGATAGCTTTGCAAGAAAATAGCATACACAACAGGAATATTAACAATGTATGCCTATTAAAAGACATTAAAATTGTGACGATGCTAGCTAGCTTCACTTGTTCTAGCTATAAAAAAAACCTTCCCAAAAAAAAGGGGTAGTTGGGTTTTGCATCACATGAGTTGTGCAAAAAACAACATATCTTCTACACAAAGCTAGCAGAGAGAGATGTGTTTCTTTGGTCCCTTAGGGATAAACCCGACTATTTGAGAAAACATGTCAAGATATTTGCTTACAAGGGATCAGGTGAGACAACAAGAGAGCATTGAGGTACATACCTAATAACAGTGAAAGAGATAAACAACGCTACAGGCAATCAATCCATGACACAAGCACGAAGATGACCCAAAGGAGAACCATCAGTAGCCAGGGGCGGAGCAAGCCTTCTGTTAAGGGGTTCATCCGAATCTCATTGATGGAATTATTTATATATGGTTAAAATTATTTTTTATGTATAGATATTAGATGACGAACCCCTTTTGGTTAGTTCGTGTGTTTAATTATTTAGATATTGAACCCCTTATTAAAAATCCTAGCTCTGCCACTGTCAGTAGTTGCAGATTTTTTGTTTTTGTTTATTTTGGACTAAGTCTCGTTGGAGCTAATTACGTATCTTGCTAAATTTTGGTACATTCAGATACGTCCAGATACATGTATATCAAGATACACAGAGTTAAAATTAGGTGTAATTTGTTCTAGACATTGTATCCAAGTGGATTTACATGTATATGAGATACATAACAAATCTTGCTTGCCTCCCTCACCTCTCTCCCATCTCGCTCGCCACTCTACTATGTATCTAGTATCACAGATACATGTGAATCAAATCAAATCAAATACATATAGATACGTGTATCTGGTATGTATCTAGTGATTCACATGTATACATAATAAATCTCACTCGTCTCTCTCCCTATTTTAGTTTATTTGATAACAAAAATACATGTATCTAAGTATATCTTCCTTAATGTATAGTACGAAACTCTTAATTAATGGTAAAATACGTAATATTTTGTAAGTATAGATAATAATAGTATATAAATATTAGGTGTGTGTGGGCAGTGGCGGATCAAATATTTTCATTCAGGGGGTTAGAAAAATAAAAAGTATTTAACATGTAAATAAGCGAACAAAACACAATTCCAAGGAAGTAGTACTGTAGTAGTATATAGTTTATAGGTACAAAAAGTTAGTTCCGTTACAGGAGACTTTTAGCACGTTTGAATTTTTGTCTGTTTAAATATACTCTTTTAGCACGTAAAAAGGTGAAAGATTGGTCCTGAAACTGAAGGAAGAAAAGCTAAAAAAATAAAATGTTCGCAATGGAGCTTGAATCCTGGATGCTAGGGTCAACTTAAAAGGAGACCTACAACTAGGGTTGTTCATGGTTATGGTTAAAAACCTAACCGATTAAAAAAAACAATATTTGATTTGGTTTGGTTAGGTTTGATTTTAAATTTTGAAAACTTATACTATTTGGTTTGGTTTTAGTTTTACTAAAAAACAACCGCAAAATAACCAAACCGAACCGATAAATTAGATATATAAATTTTATAATTATTTATATATCATTCATAAATAAAATATGAATATTTTCTTAAATTTGAATTAAATTAAGTCTTTAACTTTACTATTTTCTCAAGCCCAACACTTTAGCCCAACTATAACAATCATAAGTCCAAGTCCATCAAAATTCATTTTAGTTTTTACCTACCCTACTCACATAAAATAGTCATACTTTCTCTTAATTGCATGAATCACTTTGTTTGTGTAATGATAACTCTAGTATTGCTTAATTGCTTAATTGAACCGACAATAGCTTTTCTGTGGGTTGTTCATGTACTAGGTGTTTGTGTCTATCGAGATACGTATGTCCTAAAAAAATTATTACTTTCAAACCGAATAAACCAGAAAAACTGATCTAAATCAAACCAAACCGACAATAACCAAACTGACAGTTATTTTTTTTCATTTCGTTTGGTTTGGTTTGGTTTTAGAAATTTAAAAAACCGACTAGATTGGTTTGGTTTTGGTTTTGGTTTTGGTTTTGGTTTTAATCTATAACGGATCCAAATCGAACCACGAACACCCCTACCTACAACTATGCTACAACTTACTTCATGTTCATGAAGGAGTTCAAAATTAATATATCTGTATAAATACAGAAAATTTGTCTTATATATACTATAATTTTTTCCCGAGGGAGTTTGGGTGACCCCTAGAACCCACGTGGGTCCGCCCCGTGTGTGTGGTGGGGGGGGAGGGAAGGCACGTAGCATGGAAATAATTTGAAAGGAAAGTTGTACAATGTATTTTACGTGACTATTTTATATTCTCCATTCTCCTGAAAACGAGAGAAGTTCCTCTTTTAGATATAATCCAAAAGAGGAGAAAACTGTTCCTTTTCTTCTCTACCAATCTTTCTTTCCTTTCAATCTGCAAAAACAAAAACCTCAATTCCAAATTCAAGAACAGAGAGAGACCCATATGCGTCTCTCTTTGTTCTTTTTCGGGGAAAAATGGCTGAAGTGAGGGGCCGTAAGAAGATATTATCCATCAATCTTTCCGTTTTTGCCCCCACTGATAACATTAATTCACCTAAATCCACCAAATCTCCTAACAAATTTGAAGACCCAAATGGTGTTGTTGGCCTTGGTATTGTTGCAGCCATGTCCAATAATCAGAAATGTAATAAACCTCCAATTCTGACTATTTCGCCAAGACCAACTTCGACCCCGATACCAATTTCGAGTAATAATTTTTATAATAAGATAAAGAAAAAACCTACTATTGAGGAAATGGAGATGTGTGAAGAGTATACTCGTGTGATTTCTCATGTGGGTACCAATTTGGTTAAGAAAATGGAATATTATGATGATCAATTTCTGGGAAATGGGTATCATAAAACTGCAATTGCTGCTGCCTCTGCTCCTCCTGAGGCTTTTAGGGCGGCGGATTTCCTCAATATTTGCTCTTTATGCCATAAGCACCTTGAGGGGTTGGACATTTTCATTTACAGGTTCATTGCAACTCTTCATTTTTGCTGTATTTTGTGTTGTTTTTCTTATAATTGTTCTGTATAATCTGTCTCAATTGTTGTAGCCTATTCTTGATTCTGTTATTTGAAAGGTTTTAACTGTAGATTAATGTTTTTATTAGATTTCCATTTTATGAAATTTGTAATGCTCCAACACCATAGTTTTTTACTTTGATTATCTTTGAGAAACTAGTCTATATTCAATCTTTTGGGGTGACTCAAATGGTTTAGCTTGGGATTTCCATTATAGAGGTCTCAAGTTCGAAACCGCATTTGCAATAGGGATTGGCCTTCTGGGTCAAGCTAGTCACACGGGGCATGTCTAGTATAGTTTACCTCTCCTATGTGGTTTGTGAGCTATTGCATATGAGCGGAATTTAGCATGTGCACACCCAAAGCGTTATCCTTGTCATCAAAAGAAAAAAGCTTTGTATTCAAGTCAACCTTAGAGCATACAATACTTTTATTTCCTTTGTATGGTTTCAATTAAAATGAAAATTCATTTGATAATGTTTTTAATGGATGAAATCTCATTAGTAAGAGTAGATCATTGTGAAGTAGTTTGCTTAACCCAATAAGAGAGAGTGTCCTAGAGTCCTATCAGTAATGATCGTGTCGATCATATTTGGTTGGTTACTCAATGTGGATAGCATTTTTGTTTACTTTCAAAATGTAACTTATATTCTTTTACCTGTTCAGTTTTAATTGCAGCAGTTAACATAAAATCTGAATGAATGTTATTGTTGTGGTGGTGGTTGAGAACTATGGTCTGAGACTTATTCATTCAATTCATACTTCTGAAGTTTTAAATATAGCTGTCTGTGGGCCATAAAACTTTGTGTTTGTTGGCTCGTCTTTTCCTTAGAGAATTATGATTATCCCTTGACATTTACTTTCTTTTTTAATTTTCTAATATGAAGCATGTATTGCAAATGAGAACATGTTGATGCAAATCCATCTGTTCTTTATGCTGCGATCTACTGTCTACGCGAATCTGATTTGAAATTTGCGGATGTCCAAATTTTCTATCTGCTTAGTTCTATTGGTTGAGGAAAATGTTATTCCCATCTGGATTTAGAAAGTTTGAAAATGGAGATGTTCTAAATCAGTTGGGTAGCAATGCTCTATCTTCATTTTATTGCAAATTGTTGATACTTTTATAGACCTAAGCAATAGATTCTCCTCGGAAAGAGGGAAGCCTTTAAAGGAACCACAGGTCATTACTGGAAACTGCATGTCAAGCTCAATTATCTTAGCATCGCACAATCAAATATTTTGTTTGCTGTCAGTGTGGCTAATCAGTTTCTCCAAATTCCATGTAATAGTCATGTCCGTGTAGGGTGCAGTAACCTTGAATGCTTAACTAGTAGTTTCTCCTCCTCCTTTTGCGTTCTTAAGTGTTCTTGTCTTTTATAATTATCATCTGACTTAGGCCTTTGGTATCTTGTTCCAACTTGCACATAATACTGGACTTGTACTTCTTATATTTTACTTGTTTAACATGCATATCCCGAAGCAAGGGAAATAAATTCTTTGACAAGAGTTAGATTAATACATTGTGCTTAATTTGTACAATTAGTTTTCCTTGTTGTCAGTCGCTCGGAATCTTCTCAAGTAAACTGCTGATGTTTGCTTATATGACTTTGTTACAGTAATCATGCACGAACCAAGTCCATCGGGATTTTAATATAAACGTGATTTCTTTAATTCGCTTTCTTGGAAACATTGGCAAAGTTATTACTCAATTCTCTGTGGTGATTCTCAATTTTAATTTTCAGATCCATGAAGGTTGTATTTCTTAATTTCAGAACTCATCATGAACTATAGTTTCTGTGTGGCTTGTGGCAGATATTGATATTTTTGCATTGTCCATTAATATCTCCTATTTCTCTGCTTTTAATTTCAGTCATTCTTCTTAGACACTTCTTCTTTTTGCTGTTTTCTAGTTGGAAATAATTCAGTCTTTCTTCATCAGTATATTATTGAAGTTTATGACCCAAGGCTTTAGGTAGGAAAGTACCAAATGGTTTTCATTTGTTCGTAAAACTTTGGCTTTTTCCTCCAGATATTGCTGTATATCTTGTTGTATAAGCACTGTAGTGTGTGCTTTTGATTTGGAGAATTTTAGGTATAGAGTAGGGCATACATATTTTGGAGGGAAAATAATATTATCCCTGTCTTGTCAAGCTTGGGGAATGAAGTACAGGTTTACTAATATCACCTCTTTTCCTGTGTGATGCTCATGCAGAGGAGAGAAGGCATTTTGTAGCTCAGAGTGCCGTTTGAAGCAAATCTCAATCGATGAACATAAAGAGAAGTGTGGTTCTGTAGCCATGAAATCACCCGAGTTCTCTGCCTCCCCTCGCTCTGGTACAATGCAGTTTTCCGGTGGTGTTGCAGTGGCATAAGTAAGTTGGTGATACAGGTCTGGGAACTCAATGCATAAGAAGATCTAAATATGTTCAATTTTGAGTAATGGAATGTTGTTCTGCCTGCCAGAGGTTCTGAAGTTTTGTTAGAACCAATTAAGAGGGAGAGAGTTTCGTAGTTTGGTTAAACCCACTGAGTATAGACATCACAATTTTTATATCTAAAGACCACACACGTATATTTAAATATATAAGTTTATACAATTGAAATCTTTTTACATTTTCGATTCCACTGAACTTGTTGGATGTCTCATATAAAAGTGTTCTGCTAAACTTCTGCTGCAAAAGGTGATTATTCGTTGATTTCTTCCCTAGGATTCATACTAATAGAGTAGCTTACCTTTTGTTGGCCAGTTCGCTTGGTGTTTTAAGCAACTGATATTTGGTTAACAAGTGAAGCTGACACTCTTAGCCATATCCGGACTGTTTAAACCAAGCAATGTTGGGAGTCCCTGTGATTCATAGTTCATAACTGCAACAACTCTGTCATTATGTACAGCAACCTGCTTGTTTTTCTGTCTTTGAGGTCAATCAGGTTGGTGTACACATTTGTGTAACGAGGACAGTCATTTGTGCCAAACGCAAAATGTCCTAGATCTACACCGTCTTTTTGTTTAGGTTACATCTCGAGGTGGGATAGAAAAGGCATTTACAAAAAAAACATTTTGCTTAGTGACATAAATATCATCTTTCATTATAAAATGTATTTTAATTTTGGAGAGCGAATCTTCGGTATTGAACTACAATAAAATGCCTTTATCAAAATAGAGAATCGAAGAAACTACAATAAAATTTAAGTATGTCCACATAAAACTAATTTTTTTCCTTGTGATTACATTGGATGTCATATCCTTAAGATCGTAAATCATGTTAAAATGCAATAATGGGCTTTAAATCCTTTGGTCTTATCCCCGTCAAATGCTAGTTCAAATGTTTTGTGAAGCTTTACCTACTCTTTCTCTGGTTTCATTTGGAAATTTCAAGTTCAAAAGTAACTAACAATTGCTTGAAATTGTTACCAAGGTTAGAACAACCACCACATTTCCACTGTGTCCACTAACAACTTCCTATTTTCTATGAAACACCATCCATCATCGCAAATCCATACATACAAAATTCTACTTGGTGAAACCACAGTCAAAGCTCCTTCTTCAAACACCTCAAATCCCCAAACTCCACATGATTTTCACCATCTCAAAGAACTTTAGATTTGGGCAACCTTTATCAACAACTTCAAACACAATATAATTTGAAGAGATGTAGTGGTGGAGGAGATGTAGGGGGGCAATGGAGAAGAATAGAAGACGGGGACGAGAAAAGAGGGCGAGGACCACAGAAGAATATGACAGAGAAAGAGAGAGAGAGTGAGAATTGGCTAAGAATGGTGAATGTTCAGACTAGAATATTTATTTCGGGAAGTTGATAAAGATTAAGACTTAAGAGAGAGAGATGACTAAAAATGGTGAATATTGAGACTAGAATATTTATTTTGGGAAATTCATAAAGATTGAGGCTGCTACATGTAGGGTGAAATTCCTAAATTTTAATATGCACATGAAATACCTTTTGTATCAAACACCATAAGTTGCTAAGCTGAAGAGAAATAAATATATACAACTAAATATAAAGATTCAACTTTGTCCAAAAGTTTGACACAAATAACTTGTTGATTGAACAACATTAGTTTATTTTTCCAACATAACATTCATAAATAATTGAAATAAAAGTACGATAACACGAAATGGATAAAAAAATACAACAAATTAAGACACATACTATGAAAAAACCAACATGAGAAAATAATAATAGAACAACATAATTATTATATTCTCAATCGAGATCCTTGGAATGTCCATTATCTCCAACATTGGTGTCATTGCCTTTTGTTGTTGCAGACTCTGTACCACTTCCATCCCCTAATGTAGCCATAGTCTCAATAAACCACGAGTCATTAAATAAATCTCCCATTGGACTTGCTGATAGGGTGACATTTTCATTGTTGGATGGAGGATTTAGAGGTTGTTTCAATTGTTCCTTTCTTTCATTTATTTTAGCCGTTTTAGCAACATACACCTTTAACAAACATTTCATCTGCCTTGTATCAAGTTCATTAATACTCTTTCCCTCTACTAGTTGGTTGAAGAGGAGTTTCATTTCCTTCTCCTCATTCATTTTCTCTAATTTGCTAATTTGTTTTTCTTTCTTTTGCCGCTTTCCTTTGAAGATAGGTTTCATGTTTGACAAAAAATTTAATCCTTTCATTCGCTTCACAACTTAAATACCTTGTTAAGACATCCTGAGCCAGACTTGCAGATTTCCAAGCAATGGGTTGGATACTCCCTGACCTAAAAATAATTATGGCGACTTCTATATCACACAGAATAGAAAATTCTTCTGCTTTCTTAAACAAACTTGTTACTCTTCTATCTAAGATGGAGTTCCTTACGTCTTCACTATAGTTCCTAGTATCCCTAAGCCTTTTTGTTGCCATATTTGATACTCAAACATAAATAAACACTTTCTTTTTTAGTAGAATATATAACTTGAAGAGGCGTCTGGCTTTTATAAATGTCAAACAAGAATTGTTAATGTAGTCAAATTAAGAAATATCATAAATGGGGGTCCAAATTTTAAATAAATTGATTAGTGTAATCTGATTTTAAGAAAATTGTTTTACTTTTTTTCTTAAAAAGTTTAAAATTGCTAAAATGTTGATAGGTCATATTCCATAATTATTTTTGGAGACCGAAAGCGCAATAATTACATTGTGACATGGACATATTTGGTAAAAAAGTATAATGAAAAATATATTTTACAAAAGATGTTAGTATATCTTTAAAATGTTAGAATTCACTTCCTAGGTTGTCAGAGTTCATTTCCAAGGTTCACAAGATGCTAGTTTTCTAAGGATATACTAACATCTTTTGTAAAACATATTTTCCATAAAACTTTTCTATAAATATGCCCATGTGACAAGTTAAATATTGTGTTTTCAGTCTCCAAAAACAATCATGGAATATGACCTGTCAAGATTTTAGCAATTTTCAACTTTTTAAGAAAAAAAGTAAAACAATTTCCTTAAAAAAAGATTACACTAATCGATTTATTTAAAATTTGGACCCCAACTTATGATATTTCTTAATTTGACTACATTAAAAATTCTAGTTTGGCATCTATAAATGTCACAATCCGAGACTACCCCTAGTCGTAACACGGTTCTTAGAATCACAAGCGACTCCAAGCTAACTCTTGATACTAGCATAGTCATGAGCAACTAATATGAACATGTAAAAAAAAATGAAAACGACTGAGCAAAAGCATTATTATGGAATATTGGTTCAATATATTTTTGGACAAAGTTTTGTATACAACAATTGTACTATAACAGCTCTTACATCGTCTTGTATGATCTGTAGCTCCGGCGAAGTCATTGTTAGCAACAAAGTAACAAGAGTGAACTCTTGTTACTCTATTCACATAAGGTAGATGAGGACTAAAGAAATATTTGGAGCACAAGTTACTTATATGTTTGTATGAATACTTTAAAAAAATCCAAAAAACCCGACATTAAAAAACTCGAGTTTTATTAGTTTAGCTTGATTTAAAAATTGAAAAATTCAACACAAATGATTTGGTTTAATATTTGAAAAAATCAAACTAATCAGGCCATGTACACCATAGTGACATTTAGCAATGTCAATAACTTTAACAAATATAGTCAAAAAATTGGCACATCTTTATGAGAAACTGATTAACTTGGTAAAGAAGCTCTTTTCATTCTTTGTAGATGTGAGTAATCAGTTATAGGAAGTAAAAACTATAGTCCTTTAAAATAATCACAAGTACAACAAGAAAGTTATGATTTCATCTCATGCAATGACACTTTATTGTCACATCTCATGCTATAGCATATGTAAGCCCATAGGACATCTGCCAATTATTTACAACAGAAAAATATTACTTTAAATAAATGAAGAACTAGGGACTGAGACTACACAGCTTGATCAATCTACCAAGCACTGATCTACTTCACAGGTAGAGAGAATTTGCAAACATTATCCCTCGCCGAATACTGTCACTTGCTGCACCAAATTTGTTCTCTAAATCTACTTCTCCCACAGCATGTGCAGCAGCTTTCAACTGTAAATTACCAACACAAAAACATGTGGAGTAGCTGTTTTGTATAAAGGAAAGGAAACTCATATTTTTTTTTAAAAAAAGTATATTATCACAAAAGGAACTACAGGTACCATTGACATACTTGTTTACCGCAGCAGCTCATTCAACAAATAAGTGTAACTAAAAGAATATTAAGTCTTATGGAAGTGCTCTCCGGATGCACCAAGAGGATACCAATGAACATTGATAATCTATACCCGACAATTTCAGCCCATATTTATAAAGTCAGTGTTATCAAAGGCGAAAAGTCCAAAAAAGCTCTAAGGTCCGGGGGCTTTAAGCTTTAAGCGCAAATAAAGTGTGGGCTTTAATGAAAAAAGCTCAAAGGGAGAAAAGAATACAAATATATATGTTTAGTCCAATACTAATAATTATAAACATGAATGACAAATATATGACCAAAGAAACTGAATTTTTTTTATGATCAAGTGAAACATCAATTATTTAGTTTCACACTTCTGCACAAGAGGCTCATTGGCAAGGAAACGTTAGTCTTAGAACCTTGATGACGACACTGAAGCGCACATAAAGTGAGGCAAAGTGCTCAACACGTTTTGAGCCTCGCTTCAGGGCTTAAGTGCGCCTTAGATAACACTATATAAAGCTAGTCCATTTAATCTACATTTTAATGAGTTGGATTATGGATAAAATATGGGTATCCATATATACCCAATAGCTGAGCCATTCATCACAACTTGATGATTATTGATGATTTCATCAGTTAAAATGGGATGGAGGGAATATTATTCAAAACAGGAGGAGGTACCTAACTATTGCTAATTGCTTAAAATTGAACAATGAGCTTGATTTTTCGGGTTATAATACTTCCTCAGTCACAATTCAGATTTCAATTGTCAAACTTCTTAGTCTATTTTATCGTAAATCAGGATATAGAATTCTTAAAAGTTTTTAAAATAAAAGTCACATATCTGAAAAGTACATAAAAAGTAATACAAATCACAATAATCATTAGTTAAAAGAATTTAAAATGCATAAAAAAATATAATTAGAGAAAAGCTCGTTTGACTCTCAAATTCAAACACCAATACATAAATAGAGACAAAACTGAGGCTTGTAGTAAGAGTTTAAGTTGGGGATACCTAGTATATAGTGTAATTTCAATTTGTCATAATATCTAATCAACTTCATATAAAAAGTTCATACTGTAGTAGATCAAGTTAACCTATTACTTACGGTAAAAACTATTTATATTATGTAGATTGTTTTTATTTAAATGATCTGCTACTATAATAAGTATGGGTTGATAAAATAGAAAAGATAACGGGGTTATTTGGGATGACCCTGCCTAGATTAGGTTTTGTGGAAAAAATTAAGTTAACAATCTCAACAGAATGATATTCATGAATAATTAAATATATTATTTTTACTTGGAATATGCATGACCTATGTAGCTGTGATATTCAGAGACAAAAACTACAGAACTGTTTACTTATAGTAATAGTTTTCTTCTAAACACAGAAAGGAGTTAGAAAAAGTTGTTCTGAGAGGAACGCATTCTGAGCACTCAAAAGAGAATAAAGTAGGTTGAGATTATTTCACTCGATCCATATCTTAGCCAATCCAATTGTTATCCATATTTATATGGGTGGATTGAAATTCAAACCAATCCAATTCGCTCATTTAGCACCACTAACTGATACTTAATATCTCGAATTATTCATGAACACAACTGAAGTTCTAATGAATTTACCTGGTTTAAAAATTCATCAAGCCTTCTAGCCAGCCGTGTGATGCTACCTTCAAAGATGTCTGTCATTTGTATAACCTCCGCAAAAGATGCACCCTAAGCGAAAGCAATATGCAGATTAACAACTATTAGAGGAAGATGAAATCTCCAGTTGTTTCTTTCGTTAGTTTTTTCATTGGGGAAGTGAAAGAACTCAGGTCAACTTCGGGGTAACATTTGTATATCAATCATCAGCTCAAAGCTGGTATCCAAAAACTTACATCATATCCTCCCTCCACACATGTGTGTCGGGCATAAACAAAGGATAAAGAAAAGAAAAGAAGAAAAAAGAGAACTATCCCTAGATCCTCCTTTCACCTTTATAAGGACCCTAGAATGTCTACAATAGCCACAGGGTCATCTATATACTCTGAACTACACCAATAGCAAAAAGTGATAATGCAGTTCATTTTAATCTTGTGCAGAGGGCTGCTCTTGTTATCAAAATTCCTAGAATTCCTTTCTTTCCATATGGTCCACCAAATAACAGCTGGGACAATTTTCCATCTACTCTTGTC
>JAJOOR010024034.1:0-15048 GCA_036250505.1 Solanum acaule | reverse complement strand
AATGACCTCCTTTCCTTTTTAGTCTTTTTAAAAAAGAATGACCTCTTTTCTTTTTTGGTAACATTTTAATTTCAGTTTTCCACGTGACATGTTTAAAGCCACAAGTTTGAAGGACAATTTAGTACATTTGACATAATTTTAATTTAGGATCACAAGATTCAAAAATCTTATTTATTTTCTAAAATTCCGTGCCAAGTCAAATCAGGTCACTCTTTTTTAAACGGAGGAAGTATGTGTTAAAGTTCAAGGTTAAGACAATGTTTTTAAAATTCTCATCATCTAGTAATATCAATTTACCACTAAATAAGAAACAAAAAATATTTTCATATGCTTCAATTGGTTCAAATCTATTTTGAAGTGAAAAAAAAATAGATTGATCTACTATATATATATATATATATATAATCAACTCTAGTTTGAAGGGACTTTGTGATTTCGTTATCAATATTTTCATCAAATTGTTTCTTACGAAATTCGGGTTCTATATTCATTTCATATGCAATTTCCTTAGTAGAAATCATAGCACTCATAGTACATATAATTTTTTTTTTAAAAAAAGGGCTCCCAAAAATATGGGGCCCCAAGCGATTGCTTTAGTGGCCTAGGGGTTAAGACGGCCCTGATATGTATAAGTACTTTTTTATATAATGGGGCCCCAAAATATATGGGGCCTCAAGTGATGGCTTTAGTGGCCTAGTGGTTAAGACGACCCTGTCTACACAAAACTTTCTATTACTATTAATGCAATTGTATACAACATAGATGATTACAATTAGCTATATATTATGAAAAATAACAGAACCAAATTAATACAACGATTTCTCCAAACAACCATGTCTAAAAGAAGAAAAATTAACGAGTGAACTATTTATCTAGAACATATTTGATTTGAAGCTGTCGAAGTTTTCAAAAAAAGAACTACCATACTCGAAGCTCATGGATTGCTTCGAATTCCCATTCCGATTCCAGGGCAAAAAGGAGGAGTTATCAACTTCAAGAAAAGATGACAAGTTTGGAGAATTCTTCAAAATTCTACACAAATAGGAATAGGAATCGGATTGACGTTGAAGTTGTTGTAAATTGGATTCATGTTGACGTAGTTGTGAATAGGACCAGTGTTGACAAGACTCGCATCTGCACTTCTCCATATTATACCGCATAGTGAAACTATCAGATTCTTCAAATAAATTTTCTATCCCCATATTTGATTTGAAGCTATCAAAATTTTCAAAAAAGGAACTACCATATTCAAATTTCATGTATTGCTTCGAATTCCAATCCCGGGGCAAAAAGGAGGAATTACCAACTACAAGTAAAGATAACAAGTTTGGGGAATTCTTCAAAATTCTACACGAATTGGAATAGGAATCGTATTGACGTTGAAGTTGTTGTAAATTGGATATATGTTTACGTAGTTGTGAATAGAACCGTTGTTGACAAGACTCGCATCTACACTTCTTTAAATTATACCACACGGTGAAATTATCAAGTTCTTCAAATAAATTTGCCATCGCCGTATTAACTCAATTTACTTTTGTCAATTAGAAATATGTGTCTTACATGTGTAGGTACGTAATATATATAATGGTCTTAATTAGTATTATTTGAGTAGGATATGGATTTAACTAGAATTAACTTAATCGATTACTCCCTAATTAGGAAATTGATTAGTCGAGTCCTAATCCTATCTTGACATGATTTATGACTTTCTGTGATTGCAAATTAAAAATTAAAAATATTTTTTCTTTTATCTTTTAGAAAGCCAGACAAACCCTTTGCTTGTCGGCAAAGAGTGAGGGATGAACGAAGATCGAATGTCTATTTTTTTAATAATAAATAATAATTAGATTATTTTAGGTAATTTTTATTTTGACTCAATAAATATTTTGTGTAATTTTTTCTTTATAATATAATTTTCCGTTGGTCCAAATAATTGATTAACTCACTCTTAAAAACAAAGAAGAGTTTTGACCAAAATACCTTTAATTATTACTTTCTCTCTTTAGATTGACATACTCATTATTAAATTTGTACAATGTATTTGAAATATGTCAAGGGTAAATTTGGAAAAAGAAATTATGCACTATTTTGATTTTGTATAATTCTTAGAAACTAAAATATCAATTGTATTTTTTATGGAAGGAAATATTAATGATTAGTATTGAATATTAATACACATAAAATTTAAATCCTAGATCGCATCTCATCTCGTCAATAAAATAACTAAAGCACAATTAATCAAACAAACAAACAAATGGGAATGGATTTAAAATTGTTGTAACGGCTAGTAAACCAAGTTCCCTGAGAATGGAAGCCGGGCAACAGCAACAGCAACACCATTCATGGAAACTGAATGTTCATGCCAAGGCCAAGAACTTCAATTTCAAATTGGTAGCTTCAAATTTCTTACCCAATTCCAAGTATTTTCCATTCTCTCTCAAATTCAAGTACTGCAGATTCTTCATCCATCTCAATTCTCAAACATTCATCTCTCCGAATCCCCAGAAACCTAGATCTTTCAAATCAAAACTCCATGGATTCCTCCAGAGACTCCGCCGACAACGTTCCAAGAACAACAGAGTCACCAGTTCCAAACCAAAGAACAAGGTAACATGGAAGATTTTAGTCTTATGATTTGCAGCAAATTAAATATTAGGGGGTTTCGGTTATCCGATAAATTGATTTAATTCCATGGGTAAGAGAAGCGTCTTTATTTGCTCAATCTAGCTCTAACTAATTAGAATTTTGACTGTCTTTTCTGATGCAGGCAACCATTTCTCAGAGTTCAGTGGTGTTAGGGAATCTGCCCCTTTTCATTCAATCAATATATCAAGGGGATAAAGATGGAATCTTTATACTTGGTTCTATTGTTATTATTTGCTTTGCTTCCTTATTTAAAAAAATCATGGCAAGAAAAGCTTGGATTTTGTTGGTTTTCGTAACTGGTGCCCTAGTTTTTTTCTCGAATGTGATGCATCTCAGATTCAGAAGCCAGTTTGATCATCAGCACTATCTGTCCGGATTCTTTTGGAGGGCTTTCAAAAATGTTGCCTCCTCTGCCTGTTTTTATATACTATCTCAGGTGCTTACTGCTATATCTAGACTAATATGACTTTTCTAGGGCCAAAGTCTAATTTGAATGTGCTAAATCTGATTGTTCTGTTGCAAATTTCAGTGTCAAATTGTCCTCTTAATTAGTATACCTTTGTTGGAAATTTCAAAGTCAAATTGTTCTTCTGTTGCTTCATTTGCTTTCTTTCTATCTTGATATTTTTTCTGTCATATTTTGCTTGCAATCCTGCTTTGATTACCTTCGAGGATCTATTGGAGCCAACCTCTCTACCCTGCAAAGGTAGAGATTCTGTTGTTTGTGTTCTTTATAAAGTCAAGTTGTATGGTTTTACATAAATGTTACTCCTATATGAGACTATATATTGTATAACACTGAAGCATATGGTGCAAAAAGTGCATAATGGAGACAAGGGGAACTGACTGATAGGGGGAACTGCTGCTAAATGAAGATAGGTGGAACGTGTGACAGGGGGAACATGTTTGTCTTCAAAGTGTTTGCTGAAATGATTGCATAGTTTGTCATCATCAAAAAGGGGAAAAATGTTATAATGTTGGAAAATCAATTTTGATGATTGACAAACTTGATGAAGGGACCTGGTACCTCCTCTAAAGCATTTTCGCCAAGTCAAATAGCATAACTGTAAAGTGTACTGTGTCTGCACAGTGCGGCAAAGTGGTATGGCAGTGTAGCAGCAGGACCTACCAATGAGAAGAGGTTAAGGTTTTTCCCTTTCTCCCTCTCTCATTGATAAGAAGACTTGAAAGAGCAAAACCAAAACTTTTGCAACACTGAAAAATATTGCTGTTGTCTCAAAAGTATGGGCTGTCTCAGCTTCCACATCATGAACACCTGAACTATAAGGGACCTGCTCTTATCTATCGAAGTTGTTCCTTTATTCCTTGTTGTTTGGTCTTGGTTCTTGTGCTAAACATTATAAATCTACTCTTATTTATGAAGCTTGTATAGGTATTGTTTCTTCTCCTTATCTTTTAGATTTGTTGTTGGCTAGAGTTAGCCGTGGTGTATTGTTGGAATCTATATCAACTAGAGTTAGTTGGTATAGTAAGAGAGCAATAGAGTAATTACACTAGAATTTTGCAATAGAGTTGTTGCTCGGGGGAAGGGATTAAGAATTCAATTCCAGGTTGCAAGAGTTTGTAATCTGAAACCTTTGTGTTTAGTGACGTTGTTGGTGAATGAATACCTACGGCCGTGACTTTTTCCTTTCTTGAGCAAGGAGGTTTCCATGTAAATATCGTGTGTTGATTACTTTCTGATATGTTCTTCTTCTTTGTTCTTAGTTGTTCCTAGTCAAGGACTTGGTCCCTTGACTCGTGGTGGATACATTCGAGCCAACAATGCATAATTAAGCATTGGATTGCAAAGAGTTCTTCTAGTTTAAAAACTCTTTTCCACTGTCACCTCTACCTTTTTACAAGTCCTTCAGTTTAAAAACTTGCTATCTCCAACTAGTTATCATAATTACTTATTCTTTCCTAAACATGTTTAAGAAGTCTACTCTAAAGATGTGATCATTTTGTCAAAGTGAGCCTTCCCTTTCCACCGGAGCTTCATGGGTGTTGCCCCGTTCCCCAATCAGATGTTTGGATGTGAGCTATACTCTGTGTATTTGACCTTGCCTTGCCATTTGACCTCTTTTCCCGTATGACTACACTGAGTGTGACCCAGTAGTGGTGCAAAAACAGCGAGTATATTCATTTAGCCACCCTGAAAAGAAAAGAAAAAAACATGAATAACATGTTGTACTGGCTAATATTTGTCAAGAAAATCAATTGACAAGGTGCACTTTGTATTGATTGAGTTCTACTGCAGCTGATATTGTGCCTGCCCTGAATACTGCAGAAGACCATTCAATGTAGTAAATGAAGATGCAGTTGCAGGCAATTTCAACCTTTTGGAAGCACAAGAATCTCATAAAGATTTTGGATTAAATGTTTTAATTTGATGTCACAGCAAACATTATGAAAGTTGAAACCAGTATTTTACTTGAAATACACAGTTAAACCAGTATATCAATATTCAACTTAAAGTTGTCATACTCAAATTCAATAATTAGATACTCATTGTCAAAACTAATGCCAAAAACAAAGGTTTAGTAATACTGAAATATTTGGTTGAAGTTGAAAAAATGAAAATATGAAGGTAGAAGGTAGGAAGGTTCCAAGGATATTTCAGGGATATGTGCAATTTTGTACTAGTATCATCTTCCCCAATTGGGATATTCTATAATTATTGGATATAGACATTGTAGAACCCAGTGATATTCTAGATTTTTAGCACGTACAACCATCAAACTAGAGACCAAAGCAGGACTCGACAAAACGGAAAGTATCATTGTATGTTGTCCTTCCCTGAAATGGAACTTTTATGCTGGAGCAAGAACTAACATGAAAATCGATCTATTAATAATTAGTGTAGTAGACATTGTAGAAGCAAATAGAGAACAATATACTTTTCTTTTACTTGTTGAATAAGAAAACACAAATTTGTGATACTTCAAGCCTTGGATCTAATTTTAGTTTCTGAATTTGAATGAAATGGAGTGTTACTCTTATGTTATAGTCTCTATTTCTTCACTTATGAGTAGCTAAATTCCTTTCTAGGTATATGTATGCATGATGTGGGTGTAAACTTTAATGGGTAGTGATTAGATAGTTCTAAACTCAAGTATTATGCATGAATCTATTGCTAACTTCAAGGTTTAATCTAAAAATCAATGATTGCAAACATTAGTTGAACTCTCTACTTTCACTTTTGCTTGAAAAGGGGAAGTAAAGCTCGGTAAGATTTTATTAGTGAGGACTTCATTTTTTCCTCTTCTCTTTCTTCCACATCATCACCTTCATTATTATCTTTTCTGTCATCATCATCCTCATTTTTTTGTTGTCCTTCTTCCTCTACATGAACTTCATGGAGAATTTCAAGTTCTTCTTGAGAAACTATTGGTTCTACTTTAGAAGAAGAAACTCCTGATTTTGATTCTACTTGAGAAGAAGAAACTCCTGATTCTGATTCTACTTTAGAAGAAGAAACTACTTCATATGCAAGCTCTTCTAAAAGAGTGAAACTGGTATTTTCATTCTTCTTTCTACCAGTTTTACTTCTAGGTTTCTTCTGGATCTTTGTGTCAGTTGTTTCAGTTGTTACTACAAGTTTTCTTTTGACATGAGGCATTATATTTTGTATCTGCAACCATAAAATAAAATATTTCTTAACAAAAATAACAACAACCAAATGCCCCCGAGGCCTAGCTCGAGTGGCAAAAGGTGGAAGATTTGTGGCTTAAGTCGCAGGTTCAAGCCCCACACCATGCAAAGCGATGCCCGGTATTTAAGTAGAGAAGGGTAGAGGGGCGGGTCCATTATCCACCGAGTTTAGAAGGTTGTGATTGGTCCAAAGGGAGGGTCACAGACGGATTTCTCGATTATAAAAAAAATAAAAAAAATAACAACAACCAAACACAACAACACAACACACAACACACAACAACACAAACAACAATACATCACCCCTCAGAAAATCCCAAATACTATTCAATACCACACATGAATCAACCTACAAACCACAAAATCCTCCCTAAACCCTAACCAACCAACTATAAACTGAAGCTTTTTGAAACCATATAATATTTCAAAAGGAATAAAAACCAACCAAACAAACTAGCCTACAAACAAATATGTGATTAATCACTAAAAACGTCCTGAGTTAATACCAACAAATATTTCAAAATTCTAATTAAATTTTACCTGAGAAGATATCGATGATAAATTAGGGAAAGAAGGCAATAACGACGCGCTGGAACTATTTTAGAGAAAGAGAAACTGCAATAGATTACACTTATGTTGAAGAAAATATCGCAACAACAATTGGATATGTGAAGAATAATGTAGAAACAAGAGAGATGGAAGGAAAAAAGGAAATACAAAATGAAAAGATAAGTAGATTAAATTTTAGAATATGAAACGACCTTTTTACAAAGGAGAGAGAAAATGACAGTTGTTATCAACCTTTTCAATTTTTTTTGAATTTTGACATAAAATGTTGCAACATATGGCAATTCAAAGTGACATGTTGCCACATATCTTTTTTCTGTTGGGGCACATTTAGATAATTGTGTGATTTTTTTTTTACAACAGAGGCTATATATGTTGCCATATATCATCTTTCTACTGGGGCACATGCAGATAATTGTGTGATTTTTTTACAACAAATGTTATATATGTTGCCACAGATATCACATTTCCTCCTTTCCTACATAATTGACATTTGTTCCCACAAAATACATATAATAATAATCATTAATATATCACCAAAAATGTAACAACTCGTTCTTAGAAAGAGCTAATTTTAGAAAGAGCTAAATTGGAAAGAACCAATTAGAGATTTGTGCAAGTTAGTCTTCAATTGTGAGTTTTGGGTCAACTTCAAACAATCATAACTTTCAGCATAGGATGATTTAGATGGCTCAATTGATATCAAATGAAAGATCTTTGAGTCATCTTTCCAACGCCACCGAGTTTGCTAAATTTTGAGTTCGGATGAGAGAGATATGCCCGTTTGAATTCAGCCCATCCGATGAAGGAAATTCATCCGAATTTATGGAGGGGTATTTAGGTCTTTTCCATACACCACTAAGTTCACACGTTTTTTTTTACCCAAATAGGGGTCTAAACAAATTGTGATTAGTTTTCATAATTCCTAAACACGCTTAGGGTTTTAGAGAGAAGTTCAAGAGGAGAAAAATGAAAAGTTCAAGCGTTCGTTCAAGATTCTTGCGATCTTCGAGGAATTTCATCAAGGATTTGATCCTTACGAGGTCTGTAAGCTTTCATAGTGATGGGTTAGTTCACCCTCATGCCAATTATGAGTTTCTTGATTAAATTTCATCCATGAAAATCCATGTATTGAGGTTCTTGATGAATTTCTTGAGGTTTTGTTCTTCATACTATGTAAATGGGGTTTTGATGAGTTTATGAGGTGAGGATTTTGAGTTTGAGGGTTATTCTCGAGGAGATTTGAGTAGATTTTTGTTTACTTATGTCGGGTATAGGAATCTAAGAGAGTTTGGAAGAAATCAATCGATTCTAGGTGAATTAGGGCAAAACATTGAGAAGAAAAATTCGTCAGAATTTTCTGGGAAAAGGCTGGGCCACCGCGCCCCTGATGAGCCAGCAAGGCTGGCGTGGGGCGCCAACAGTATGTCAAGCCACTTTCTTCTTCGTTATCATTCTGCACTTGTTCCTTTGAGTCGAGCTTACATTCCCTTCCTAATCCTAACTATTTAAACCTTAATTAATCATCGAGATATCTTATATATCATGAATCATAACTCTTAAATTCACTTTTCAAATTCAAGAAAGGATTAAGAGTCAAGTTTGAGACAACCTTTAGAGTCATTTTGAGAAGTCTTTTACAAACTTTTAAAACATGTTTTAAGACTTGAGTACTTGAGTATGAGAATGAGGAGAGTTGAATTCATGTTTTTAAAATGAATATAAGGGAACTAAGTATTCTCAAGAGTAAATGTTTTTACATTTAAAATGAGAGAAAACTTCGATTTCTAAATGAGTTCAAGAGGAGCTTTGAGCACTATCTCTTTTAAGAGAACCTTTTGAGTAATAATCTCAAAGTTTGAGAATGAGGAAATATTTTTAAACATATGAGCATGAGTTATATTATTGGGAGTAGTATTGAGCACCGATATGTGGACTAGTTCAGACAACTCAAAGTCCTCATAAACTATGTATGCCAACATGGGTAAAAGGATCATACTTTTTAGATGATTCCTTATTGATTTTTAAGCATAGCTTAGTGGATCTACTTAGTTGAGGATGTCTTATACTCCGGAAAGGTATATGACAGTTCTGGCAGCGTGGGCTAGACGATGTATCATCAAATAGCTCATATTGATGGTTGTCGGTTAGAGAATCTCCCAAAATAAGAGTAAAAGAGTTATTATTGTATTTTTAAATACATTGAGTATTATCTACTATTTTAAAAGCTTTCTTTATAATGCATCTATATTGTTGCTTTTATATTGGACTGAGTTGAGTATTTCTGAGTTTGAGTATCCTTCAGTTAAGTTGACTTGGGTTGAGATGAGGTGAGTATGTTCTTCCCTTTTAATCAAGTTCAAGCTTATGTCTGTGCTTTAGAGTTTTCCTTGCATGCTCGTACATTTCATGTACTGACGCCATTTGGATTGCATCTTTCATGATAGAGATACAGGTAATCAGGGTCATCAATCGGCGCTCCTTTGATACCACTTGCAGTTCCAGAGTTGCTTTGGTGAGGCTCTTTGCTTCAGAGGGTTCTACATCTGCTTTCAGTTTTTATTAGGAGGTCGTGGGTCTTGTCCCGACTTCCCTCATAGTTATTAGAGGCTTCATAGATAGTAATGTTTTGAGAAGTCTTTTCATTTTCATAGTTAAATGTTTAAGACTTGAGTTGCCTATTTTGGCCAGTTGAATGTTTTCTTTATAATATTCTGAGTTATCTATTTTGAGACTTTTGAGAAACATTTACTTTTAAGTTTATATGATGTTGAGTAAGTCTTTTGCTGACTATTGAGCCAGGCCAAGGGTTCGCTTGGGGACTAGCAATGGTTCTCGAGTGCCAGTTACGTCCAGGGTGTAGGCTCGGGGTGTGACAAAAAATGAACACTTCACCAATTATTTTTACAACTTATCAACAAAAAGGTAATTCAAAATGGTATACATAACCATCAAAACTAAATCTAATCAATGGTGGTAACCACAAGATTTTCATCTGGAGATATGAACTTTGCTTTTTTAGGTCTAGGCCTTGTGGATCTTCATTGTTACTAACATAGTCACTCCGAGCCTTTAAAATCCCATAATTTCATCGGAGTGAAGCATATCTAATGCGAAGGGATTGACAAAATAATTCCATAAGATGGTACTTATAATCCATCACTCAAAAACTCAGCGTACGCAACAACAAAAACTCCACAGTCTTTGCATGGTATATTATCAATTAGAAAATCTAATAAACTAATAATATCATATTTTGACGGTGGTAACACAAAATAGTAATGTGATACGTACAGACCATTGCTTGCTTGTTGGGCAATACTAGTAACATGTTCGACTTCGAATGAGTGAGATTTGTTCTTTCCCTAATAAGATTCAACAACTGACCAGTTGGTTCGATCTTTTTGCTAAAAAAATCATTGGATTCAAGGTACTTTGGCAACATTGTAGACAACTTTTGAATCTCAGCGGATAATTTTTTGTTAGTCCTAGATGAGGACATCGAATCTTACATCTTTATACTCTTTTCCTTTAATACAACGACAGTCATGACCCAATGAAGCTCCCCATTACCATTTACAAGGACATAAACCTCATCTGTGAGGTGCCAAGGCAGTCCAATGAGAATACTAAACCCTTTGATAATGTCAACGATTTTATTCTCATTTTCAGGAACAAGATTGACATTATCGATGTATGTTTGGAAAAAATAATTAGTAGTGGTATATCGATAATTAGAATGACTTTGTTGCTTCGACTTCTTCCGCAAACAGTATAAAATGACATCCACATACTGCACAGTTGCATCAACAGGTTAGTTATGTATCAATTATTTATATGTATGAGTATGTGTTAATCAAAACATAAGTGGACATGATTTACTTCATCAGTCCAACACTTATTGAGTTGTGACATTACGTAGAACCATTCCTTCTGTCACGCCCCGAGCCTACACCCTGGGCGGGACTGGCACTCGAGAACCATTGATGGCCCCAAGAGAACCCTTGGCCTGACTTACTTACTTAGCGGAAGACTCTCAGTATTATTACAATGATCAAATGCACTTACTCAATTGTTTAATAAAATAACTTAGAATGTTTAAAAGTCAACATTCAACTTGGCCAAAATGGCAACACAAGTCTTAACATATGAAATGATAATGTAAAGACAACTGAACTACTAACTGTCTATGAAGCCTCTAAAACAAAAAGGGATGTCAGGACAAGACCCCCGATCATCCTAACAACTGAAATACTAAAAACAAAGTAAAAAGGAGTCCTCTGGAAAGCAAGGAGGCTCACCAACTGACTCTGAGTGCTCAACTGGATCAACGAGGCGCTGGATGCTGATCCTGGTTACCTGTGTTTGCATCATAAGACGATGTAGGCCAACTGGCATCAGTACATTGAATGTACGAGTATGCGAGTTGGAATGCTAAACGTAACATAGCCTTGGAAAGAATTTGAAATGAACACTTACCTTGGCTTTACTCAACTCCTGAATAACTCAATTCAATATAAAGCAATTAAACACATGCAATATATAGAAAGCTTGTAAAATTGTGGTAAAAAACTTAGTTCGTTAAAGAAAATGCAATAACAAACTCAACTTTACTCATATAATAAAGTAATATAGTTTATGTGGGAGATTCTCTAACCGACAATCACCACTATGAGCCTAAGTGGTGATACAACATCTTGCCCACGGTTCTAGAACTGTCCTATACTTTGCCATCATATAGAACACCTTAACTAAGTGGATCCACTAGTTTATGCTAAAAAGCAACTTAAGGAGTCAACTAAAAAGCATGATCCTTTACTACCGATGATGACTACATGGTTTATGGAGACTTGAGTTAGTATGAACTCGCATCCCTATATCGGTGCTCAATACTACTCCCAAAATATACTTGGCTCATATGTTTTAAAACAAACTTCTTTCTTTGATTTGAGATAATTATTCAAAAATTAGCTTAAAAGCTCTCTTGGAAATCAGTGTTTCCCTTTTCTTGTTCAAATGTGAAAACATTTTACACTTTTGGGAATACGTAGTTCCCTTATAACTTTTGGAGAAATGAACTCAACTCTTTACTCTTTGCTTAACTTAAAACTTAAGTCTTAAAACAAAGTTAAAACGTTTGTGAAAGACTTTTGAAAACTTTATAAACTTCTCTTGACATGCTTCTTAACTTCTAGACTTGACTCTTAGCTTTCCTTGAATTGAATTATGGATTCAAGGTTCATGATCTCATGTTTATGGATGATTTCATGATGTTTAGATGTACCTAAGAGTGTTGGAATCAACTAAAAAACATAGGTACATTGCTAAGGAACTAGTACAGAAAGTTGGGGAAGAAATGGGAAGAACTGGATTCCCAGGCGCTGTGAGAGGCGCGGGGCACCAGAGGGCAAACTTCAGAGCCTGAATTAAGGATTTCGCTTGTGGATTTCATCAAGAGGTGATCCCTACGAGGTATGTGAGATCACATAGCATTGGGTTAGTTAACCCACGCGCCAATCATAATTCAATTTAGTGAAGTTTATTAGATTTGAAAGTAAATCCTTTGAGTTCTTGATGAAATTCGTTTAAATTCTTGTGGGTTGTGTTGTTGGAGTTTTCTTGAGATTGATTCATGTATTTAGGTGTGAAGTCGGGTTAAATATTTCATATATTGGGGGTTTAGTTGATTCTAAGTGTTTGGGGAAAGACCCAATTGAGATTAGAAGTTTAGAGTTGAATTTAGTCTTTCCCCAAACACTTAGAATCAACTAAACCCCCAATATATGAAATATTTAACCCGACTTCACACCTAAATACATGAATCAATCTTAAGAAAACTCCAACAACACAACCCACAAGAATTTAAACGAATTTCATCAAGAACTCAAAGGATTTACTTTCAAATCTAATAAACTTCACTGAATTGAATTATGATTGGCGCGTGGGTTAACTAACCCAATGCTATGTGATCTCACATACCTCGTAGGGATCACCTCTTGATGAAATCCACAAGCGAAATCCTTACGAACAATGATCTTGGCTCTTTTATCCTTTCTTCTCCTATCAGTTTAGACCTTAAAAATATTACTAAAAACGAATTAATTAAGTTGGGTATGGAAAAGACCAAGCTACCCTTCCAAAATCCGGATTGAACTTTCCTTATTCGAACAAACCAACTTCCAATGGACATATCTCACTCATATGAACTTGGAATCGCGCAAACTCGGCGGCGTTGCAAAGATTATTCCAAGATATTTACTATGATATCTAGAAACACACCTAACTCCTCCTGAGCTAGGAGTTATGGTCGTTTGAAGTTGACCAAAACTCATTCTTAACTTAGCTTAAATAAATTTCTGGATTTTCATTATTTCCTAAAATTACTATTTCCAATTCTTGACTTCTTCCTAGTTATTTCAATTTGCGAGATGTTACAATATCTCACCCTTGGGAACATTACTCCTTGAATGAGATTACTCTTACTAGGCTAAGGGTGTAACATCAACCATTCAGTTCAAACACCCAACAAGCAAATGCAAAAACAACATGCCAACTTATAAATAAATACCAAGAAAAGGGTTAGTACCTTAATTTGGAACTTCTCCGGATTCGAAGAGATGTGGATATCTCTTCTTCATGTCCTCCTCAGCTTCCCAAGTAGCTTCCTCAACAAATTGATTCCTCCAAAGAACTTTGACTGATGCTACCTCTTTTGTTCTCAACTTGCGAACTTGGTAATCTAGAATCTAGAATCTGAATAGGAATCTCATTATAAGACAAGCTATCCTTGATCCCAATATCTTCGGTTGGTACGATCAATGAAGGATCGCCCATGCACTTCTTCAACATGGTGATGTGAAATACCGGATGAACCGCTGCTAACTCTTATGGTAGCTCCAACACATAAGCTACATTACCTACCCTTTTCGATAATATGTAAGGGCCAATATATCGGGGACTAAGCTTCCCCATCTTACCAAATCTCATAACACCTTTCATGGGTGAAACTTTCAAATACATCCAATCATTTACTTCAAACTCTAACTCTTTTATCCTAATATCAGTGTAGGTTTCTAACGACTCTGTGCCGTTTTCAACCTCTTTTGAATAACTTTCACCTTCTCCGTAGCTTGATGAACTAAATATGGCCTTATTAACCTTGCTTCACCAACTTCAAACCATCCAATAGGAGATTTGCATCTTCTCCCATAAAGAGCTTCATAAGGAGTCATTTGGATGCTAGAGTGGTAACTATTGTTGTAAGCAAACTCGATGAGAGGTACGTGATCATCCTAATTACCTTTGAAATCGATCATGCATGCCCTCAACATATCCTCTAAGGTCTGAATAGTGCGCTCTGCTTGCCCATCTGTCTGAGGATGAAAGGCAGTACTTAAGTTCATCTTTAAACCCAAGCCTTTTTGGAATGACTTCCAAAACTGTGTAGTAAATTACGAACCTCTGTCTGAAATAATAGAAATAGGGACTCCATGAAGTCTTACTACCTCTTGAATATATAACCTGGCACAATCCTCTGTTGAATGGGTAGTCTTTACCGGTAAAAAAAATGGGCTGATTTGGTCATTCGATCCACAATCACCCAAATAGAATCATGCTGTCTGTGAGACCTTGGAAAACCTGTGATGAAGCCTATATTAATCATCTCCCACTTCCATTCCGGAAGTTCTATATTCTAGGCCAAACCAGTAGGCCTTTGATGCTCTACTTTAACTTGTTGGTAATTCGGACACTTAGTAACAAATTCTGCAATGCCCTTCTTCATGCTACTCCACCAATAGACTTCTCTCAAATCATGATACATATTTGTGGAACCCGAATGAATGGAATATCTGGAGCTATGCGCTTTCTCCATGATCCTCTCTTGGAGTCCATCCATCATTTGTACACACAATCTACCTTGATATCTCAAATACGCCATCTCACCCTTGTTTAAAAGCTAATATTTTTTGCTTATAAACATTTACCTTAAATTCAAGCAAAATAGGATCTTGGTCTTGCTTTTCTTTCACTTTTGACACTTGAAACGACCCCAAAAATGCCCGAAAATGTGCTTCGAAAACACCTAAAATTATAATTTCCATATATCTCAAAATCCGTGCATCATTTCGGAAATTCGACTTCATATTCTTATTCAGGGGGTCAAATTGAGTGGGAAATGAG
>JAJOOR010024033.1:0-16040 GCA_036250505.1 Solanum acaule | reverse complement strand
TTTTAAATTTTGTATTCTAATTATCAATTTTAATTTTGTATTCTTTATAGATTTTTTATCAGAAAATTAAGGAAGAAAAAAAAAACTACATATGTATTGGCCTTTGACCATTTCACAATATTTCTAAAAGAAATTAAAAGCCATGTATGTATGGAAGTTAGAGAAATTTAAAATTTAGTCAATTTACTATGTATTGGAAAACTTTCTCATTTATTGAAGCATAGTTAATGAATAAATTAATAAGAAAAATATAAATTTGACAAAGAAGGGTATAGTTGTCAAAAAATAAATCAGTTTATAGTGTGAACATGTATTTGGGCCATTATGGTCAAATTATGGCCAAATTTTCTGGCCCAAAGGATTTTTCCATTTAATTTAACTTTGAAATCAGTCAAATTGACTCTTAAAAATCACAACATAACAATAAAAAAAGAACGAAAGAAATATAGTCCTACTTGTTATAAGTGACATTGTTTTGCTCAAAGGAGAGTGAAACTTAAATTGATTCTTATCACTTTTAATCAAAGGTTCCAAATTATTTATTAGATTCTTTTTTTATAATTAAAAATTTAAAGATCCTTTTAATTTATTGTAAAATTTGAGATTAGTTGCTGAAACAAAATAAAAGAATAGTATCATAATTCATAGGACAGACATCTTCGATAATGGAGATTTGTCAGGTAATAAGAATTAAGGGCATGTTTGTTTGTTTCAAATAATTCATTTCACAAATCAGGTTTGTCGGCCTTTTGACATTTTGAGGATTTGCCTTATCAATTATCATCACATATTTTTAAAGTTGATTTTGTATTTTTTAAATAATCGATGATGATTAATAAGTTAAAAACAGTTAAGAAGAACCCAGCAAGCTGTTTCCCCCCAACTTCTACAATTAATTAAGTAGTAATTACAAACAAGTGTAGTCTCTCCTCTCTGCGAATTTAGGTTTTAGGACTCCTTCCCTTCATTTTGTTTCTTCCGTCTCAAAATAATTGTTATTTTAATAAATAAATAATTAAAAAAAAATCCTAAAAGTAAGTATTTCATTTCTATTTGTTTGGTTTGATTTGATTTAACAGGTTGACACGGCATTTTAAAAAAAAAGTTTTGAATCTTGTAGTCTGAAACCAAAATATGTCAAATGTATCAAAATGTCCATTAATCTTGTAATTTTAAACATGTCATATGGAAAATTGAGATTAAAGAGTTGTTAAAAAAGAAAATAACATTCTTTTTTGAAACTGACTAAAAAGAAAAGTAGATCAAACACATTGAAACAGTCGAAGTATGACCATCTTAAGG
Source organism: Solanum acaule (assembly GCA_036250505.1). NCBI lineage: Eukaryota > Viridiplantae > Streptophyta > Magnoliopsida > Solanales > Solanaceae > Solanum > Solanum acaule. The sequence continues at coordinate 14,738 of JAJOOR010024033.1, read as the reverse complement.
ATTCAAGACAAAAATTAGGTAATATATTTTTTTCAGTTATACTTTTATATTAAAGAACTACTCTACTTTTTAATAATGGTCAACTTTTAAAAAATATCTTTAACATATGGATAACTTAACAAACTATATATTCTATTTATTATTTTTCTTGATGAACATGAAATGATCTAAAATAACACTTATTTTGAGATGTAGGAAGTATGTAATAAATATTTTTTTTGTTTAACTAAATAATATCAAAACTCTTTACTTATATAAATAATAGTATCTTTACTTTATCTTTATCGACATGACTCGTTAGAATTTCACTAGTGTTTTAGAATAGAAAAAATGAATAATATTATAAATATAAATTAATTGTATGAGCTTGCAACTAAATAAATTTGTAATTGAATAAACTTGCCATCAAGCACACATGTTTTAGGTACTCCTCCTCTCCCATACTATGAAACAAATATAGATTTTTTAAATTTTATTTATACTAATAATATTTTTACTTTATCTTTATTGGCCTGGCTTGTTAGAATTTTACTAAATATTATTTAGAATAGAAAAAGATGAACGGACATATAAAACTCTTATCACATTTCATTTTATTATTATTATTATTATTAATAGTAGTAGTAAGAATAATTTGACATTTTACAAATATTTGATTCATGGGTCAAAATTTCTTTATCGAATCAAATATCATCTCATAAAAATTAGGGAGCTGAATTATTCGAATTAAACAAAAACAAATCAAACAAAACTATTTTTTTGTTACTGGATTTAGTTTTCCGATTTTCACATTTGATTTGGACGAAAGATTTTAAAATTTCCGCAATATTAACATGAAATAATTAAAAATATATTTTACTAAACTAGTCTTATTAAATATATTTGAAATTTCAAATTTAAATATTACTATTTTATATAGCTATTTAATAATATAAATAATATGAGAAAAAAAGAATATAACTCTCTTTATTTAGTAAAATAGACAAATACAATAAAATATTTATATTAAATTTTATAAAACCAAATAAAATTAAACGATGGGAGTACAAAGGTAAATTGAAAGATAGAATGCATCCCCAGACATAAAATCAAGATAAGTCTGCCCATGCACATGAGGAACCTTTCTCCATTTATTTGGCCCTATCAAATATAGAGATGTTTTGTCTATTTTGAAAAGAATATTATTTTTATACTACTTTCAGTAGTTTAATTCATATAAAGTGAATTGTTGGGACTTGGGATAAGACACATTTCTTAAGAAAATATTAAAGACATAAATTAGAGATTACTTTTAATTATCATTCTTTTGATTATTTTCAAATCATTATTCAAGGAAATGTAAAGTAGTTAAGATCCTCATTAAATGAAGGATAAATTAAAAAACAAATCCCAATAATTTTTTTAAACTTTGAATAATTCACTTATTTTGAACTATAAAAAAAGTCTTAATAATTGACTTAATATAGAGTAGACTAGATAAAGTATTAAATAACTATATAAAAAGTGATTGTCAAATTTAAAATAATTTCAAAACTATTAACATGATAAAATACATTTTAATCGTATCAAACACACATCAAGATAAGAAATACTCCATCACTAATTAAAGATCTTGAATTAGAATCCTAGGCATGTTAAAGAACTTGTTGAATATATCAATGAACTCTAAAATATGCGATTTAAATTAAATTAAAGCTTTAATGCAAACATCGAATGCTCAATTAGGAAAAAGGTGGGTAGGGAACACCAAATTAGTGGAGAAAAAAGGTTGCAAAGTGAAAAAGTCATCGAGTCACCTAGAGGGTAGGACTTGCTGATTACCTTGGAAGTTGAGCTCTCAATCATTTGACCATCTTACTCTCAAATTCATAATTTGACAGCTAAGCTGATTATCTGCTTTATTTCTTTATTGTTTATAATGTACTTGCAATTTTAATACAGTAATATTTAAATTTTAAAATTTGAGGCTTTAAATTAATTGTGATTGAATTTAAAATTATGTTTAGATTATGTATTATACTTAAAAATACTTTAAAGGTTTATAAGAAGCAGTCCTCAAGAAAGATCAAATTAGAGGTCAAAATTTTATTAAAAATATTTAAAATCAGATTTCTAAATATGATCAATTAAATATTTAAAATATTATTTAACAATTTTTTGGCCAAACGCTAGTTTAGGTGCCTATTTGTCTAATCTAAACTCTAAACCAAGCTATAAATAATTGCACAATGATATTGATAAAAGGCTGTAATCATTTTCCAACACAAGCAAGTACGATCAATTATTTAAACAATAAACAAATAAATATTTAGTATTTTTTTATGACCGTCTTGTCTAAATTAATTTGTCCACATCTAGACTAGTTCAAAAAATGCTTTATTTGCTGTAAAACTTAAGAACAAAATAACAATATAAAGATGAAGACAAGAAGAATAAGACAAGAGGAACAATATGAGATAACTTTCTTTCTTTCAAGTGTACACAAAATCTTCAAGTGTATACAATATGAACCCTTATGCCTCTATTTATAGTGTAACATAGAGGCATACAAAAGGGTAGTCATTAACATGAATATGATGGGGGAGGTTATGGAAGTGAAAGGTTACAAGAATTATGGTTATAAAGGTGGAGGTTATGAAGGTTATGGTTATCTTCGTAATAGAGGAAAGTAATGGAGTAACTTCTTGATGTAGTGGACATCCACAATATATTATTTTATTACGCTCCCCCTTGGATGTCCATAGATAATATGCCTCGTTAAAACCTTACTAGGAAAAAACCCCGTGAGAAAAAATTCTAGTGAAGGAAAAAGAGTACACATATCTTTTAATACGCTTTGAATGTTGCCTCGTTAAAAACCTTACCAGGAAAACCCAATTGGAATAAAACCCTGGTTAAGGAAAAGAGTACAACGCGTATTTTTCTCCCATTATAAAAACTTTACTTGATATCTCGGAAACAATGCATTCCAATCTTGTATCACAACTTTTCAAATATTGATGTTGGCAATCTTTAGTGAATAAGTTTACAAGATTATCACTTGAATGGATCTTTGAACGTCTATCTCACCATTTTGTTGAAGATCATGTGTGAAAAAACTGTAACATCTCGCAATTTGAAATAACTAGGAAGAAGCTAATAATTGTAAATAGCCATTTTTGGAAAGAATGAAAATTTGGAAAATTTGTTTAAGTTAGGAAAAGTTGAATTTTGGCCAACTTCAAACGGCCATAACTCCTAACTCAGGATGACTTAGGTGTACCTCTAGATATGGTTAGAAAGCTCTTGGGACGATCTTTCCAACCCCGCCAAGATTTTGCAAATCCGAGTCCGTATGAGTGAGAAACGCCCATTGGAAGTTGGGCTGTTCAAATAAGAAAATGTCCAATCCGAATTTTTGAAGGGTATTTCAGTCTTTTCCTTATCCAATTAATGAAATTCGTTTTAGTGAATTAATTAAGAGTCTAAACTGAACTTGGTCAGTTTACGCTTTTACGATATTGAGTTAGGGTTTTAGAAAAGAGAGAAGAAGAAGAAGAGAAAGGAGGAGAAGGAGCAAGAATCGTCAAGTTCTTCAAGAATCGCTTGTGGATTTCATCAAGGGGTGATCCCTACGAGGTATGTGAGTATTTCATAGCGTTGGGTTCATTCACTCACGCGCCAAACATGTTTAGTTCAGCAAAATTCGTCCTAAAAAAGTTTGAAAGTTGATGTTCTTGACATGTATTCTTGAATTTGAATGTTGTTCTTGAATTGGGATGAATTGAGAAGTTTTTGAGATCTTTGAGTTGAATTATAGAGTTGTTTTGAGTTAGGTTCTTGAGTCCATATGTTGGGTATCAGAATCTAAAATGAAATTGGGATCAATGGTCGAGTTTAGGCGAATTGGGGCTGTAAAACGAAGAAGGAAAAAGTCGAGCGTGATCTGGCACGCAAGTCCACGTCATGGACTTGCTCCCCCAGTGACCAAAAAATTTCTCCGCGTCGCGGACTTGTTCCAAGACGGTGATTTCGTGACTTTTCTCATGTTTAGCTATGTAAGATCATTCCTAAACATCATGTGATCCTTCCTATCACAAAATCAAAATCCTTGAATCCATAATTCAATTCAAGGACCAGTTAAGAGTCAAATCAAGAGCAGTTAAGATCAAAGTCTAGAGAAGTTCTTAAAGTTTTCCAAAAGTCTTTTGCAAACATTTTAACTTTGTTTTAAGACTTAAGTTTTGAGTTCAGTAAAGAGTAAAGCTTGAAGTTCATTTCTTCAAAAGTATATGGGGACTATGTATTCCCAAAGGATTTAAAATGTTTTCACATTTAAACAAGAAAGGAAACCTTGATTTCCAAAGGGCCTTTGGGCTAGTTTTCAGAAAAGAGAAATCGCTTTCTAAATGAAGCAAGAGGGGAAACTTTGATTTCCAAGATAGCCTTTGAGCTAAGTTTTTGAGCACTAATCTCAAATCACAAAAGAAGTATGTTTTAAAACATAAATAGCTAGTATCATATTTTGGGAGTAGTATTGAGCACCAATATAGGGTAGCATTCAGAGAACCCACAACCCTCCTAAACCATGTAGCCATCATGGGTAGAAAAGGGTCATACTTTTTAGATGAGTCCTTTTCACAGAGACTAGTGGATCCACTTAGTTAGTTAGGTCCTATACCCCTGGCAGGGTATAGGATACGCTGGCAGCGTGAGGGAGATCGATGTATCATCACAATAGCTCTTATGTGATGGTTGTCGGTTAGAGAAACTCTCACAACAGTACTTTGTATTTTTATATACATCAGTTTATTTGTATTTTTACATACAACTCAGAGTTATTTGTATCTTTGCATACACACAAAGTTGACATCATGTTTTAAACAACTTTTCTTTATATTGCACTTGTTTTAAACTACTTTATATTGAAATGAGTTAAGTTATGTTGAGTTGAGTTGAGCCGAGCCAGGTAAGTGCTTTAGTTCCTTTCAGATTCCTTTCAAGCCTATGTTGTGTTTAGCATTCTAACTCGCTTACTCGTACATTCAATATACTGATGCTAGTTGGCCTGCATCGTATTATGATGCAGACACAGGTAACTAGGATCGGTATCCAGCGTATCGTTGATCCAGTGAGCAATTCAGAGTCTATTGGTGAGCCTCCTTGCATTCTGAAAGACTCATTTTATTGTTTTCAATTTTATTATTAGTTCATTAGGATGTCGTGGGCCTATCCCGACATCCATCTCAGTTGTTTTAGAGGCTTCATAGATAGTCAGTCATATGTTAGTTCATTCGTCATCATTTTGTTATTGACTTATGTTCAGATTTGAGTTGCCATTTTGGCTAAGTTAAATGTTTATTTTCAAAACATTATGAGTTCAGTTTGAGACAGTTAAGTTGTTTAGCATTTGAATTCATTTCTTATTGCATATAGTCTTCCGCTGAGTAAGTAAGCTAGGCCAAGGGTTCGCTTGGGGCCAGCAATGGTTCTTGAGTGCCAGTCCCACCCAGGGTGTAGGCTCGGGGAGTGAGAAAAACTTTTGGTGAAATATACTTTGTCCGATCTCTTTTGATTGTATCCTTCCTTCAATTGAGCTATATATCATTTTCGTATATGGTGGCTGGAATATCCTTTTCAAAAGAAAATCACATATTTTCTAAATATGATAAATCATGATTCCAACCAAACACACTCCTGACTTAATTCATAGATCAATATTATTTCTGCATGATTTGAAGAAGTGGTTACTAATGTGATTCTTTGAATTTTCAAGATATTGTTGTGTCTCCATATGTAAATAATAGTCCATTTGTGATCGAGCTTTATGCAGATCAAATAAATATTTTGCATCTACATAATCAAATCATTTTTGACTCTGGGATTGATCATTTCAATTTTATTGAAGCTTGTCTTTTCTTCTGAAAGAAAAACACACATCTTTTATGTGTTGAGTCAATTGCTTTGTTGGTTTCTTGTCATATATTGAATGATACTATGACAATATTTTCACATAACTTTCGTTATGTATATCAAATAATCTTCTAGCATTTGCATAACCAGCAATCTGTAAGTGCACCAATTGCACTAATACATGACATTTTAAAGTCATTTTCATGAGATCAAAAATATTCTTTCTCTCTGTTAAGCAGTCTCAAAACCATTGGGTACTCAATGGAATTGCTTTAAGACCTTTTAAATCCTTCAAGGATTTTCATATAACCTTCATCGTCTAGTTAGACATAATAATCATTCATTATGCATATTCAAGTATTTCATCAATTGTCAGACTTAAACAAGTCTCATTGCATCCACCAGTGGAGAATATATCTCCATTTAATAATGTCAGGATTCTTGCGAAAATTCTTTATGCCCCGAGGCACAAACCACACGTTATATCTTACGGTTATACTTTCGCACAATGATTCATTTGTACCACACTAATTATATTTTGATCCATGAACTATAAGATCAAAAACATCACTTTTCTAAGTGAAACAAAATATACTTGAATAGTGACAATAATTTATCTGTCCACATTATATGACATATTTAAATTTAAGATCCTCGTAACCATTTATATCATTGAGTGCTACTTCATATCAAATATAGCGTCGAGGGTCATTTTGATATCGATTCCAATACGACATAACTTATCGAGATCTCTTCATTTTTCATCATTTTCAGGTCTGAACCTTTGCCAAGGTTTTATGAAATGTTATGTCATAGTGCTCTTTCAAAGCACTTACTTCATTATCATGACCATTTTGATAATTTGCTCCTCTCCTTCCTCAAGGAGTTTTATGTTTGGAATCGATTGGTCTATCACGCTTCAGGTGTACCTTAGACTTTGTCCTTTAAGGACTATTTATTGAAGCATTTGCAGCTTAATTAAAATATTGGTCAGCAAATACATCTGGCAAATTATTTGCAACATTTTGCAAATGAGTTATCTCTTGAACTTCAAGTTCACTTTTTTTTAACGTGGATCTAGATAATTCACCCACACATAATTTTCAGCTGGTAAACATATCTCCCCCTAATGTTAGGAAATCTAACATTTACCCCCAACCTCATTTGGGGATCCATCTTTGTGCGCGGTGGAGCAATAAAATCATATGTGCACACATCAAATTTTTAGATGGAAATTATTTGGTTCCTGACCCTGAACCAATTGTGATGGGAGAACCTTGTTGGCTTGATGCATACACGTTAAATAAACTCATCTCAAATCAAATTTTATTTGAGAGATTTGTTCTCATAATCATAGTCTAGCTATAATTGGAGGCAAACAATTTCTGCTAAACCAACAAGTATTATCAACATAATTTTATAATTTGGAACTTTGCTCTTAATTTAACAATTTGAGCAAACAACCTTACAAAAATCAATTTGTAAGTTGATACAAATGCACATGTGACCATACCATAGATGCATCTATTAAATCATAATAGTAAGCGGTCCACATGGCAAGTGAATGGGCCCATATTCACCTTTTTATATGTTCCAAATAATTTCAAGGGATACAATCCCAACCTTAGCTGGTACATGATCATTTTATCATGAGAACAAGCAACACATGAGAATTCTTGAAGAATCTTTTATTTCTTCAAACATATAGTCACATGAATTCTCAATTTCTTTTGCATCACATCTGAACCAGAATGGTCAACCGGTTATGCCAACTGATATTTATTCTAAACTTTTGCATGTGATTCCTTCATCATGCCCATAACCCGCTTTGATTGTAATAATCTGAAGATATTTAATCTTCTAATAATTTACAATCTCAATATTTTAAAAAATTCTTTTCAAATCCTCCGAAACTTAAATTATTTTTTTTGAGACTTACTACAATCCCAATATTATGAAGAATTTCATTCCTCCGGTAGTAACAAATTAGCTCTTTCGAAACTCTCAATTAATTTTGTGTACTACCATAAATTTCACAACACCATTTTTATGGTGACCATCTCCTTCAAGGAGAAAATTATTATTATTGTCATGGTTAAAATTATTACATGCAAGACTTATTTTTTGACAATCAATGACAAATTTGTGTTGCCACACAACAACATTTATTTTGGTCATAGCCATAACCTTTTTCTCTCCAATAGTTCATAATAAAACATACCACAATATTTGTGTAGTACTCAAAGTATATGACCAAAATGACCATTTATGTCAATTTTTTTTAATCTCTTTAACCTCCCGTAGAGGTGAGATGTGGCATTTATCCAACCATACATGAACATGTACTCCTTATCCATACTAACACAAGTCACATTCTCTTTCAGAAATGATCATAACCATTTGTACATGCTCCATACGTTTTTATTAGAAATTCATTGTCATACTGTTGACATTATCAAATTTATTTGACCCACCTCAACATCACTAAATGCACTACCACTTTGCATTTCTTTATTTTGATGGAGGATTTACGAAACTTTCAAATTGGGTTGCACAAACAATAATGTGCCCAATAACCTTTCATACCACTTTGATGGATAAAATTACCTTAAGAAATACCTTCACATTTGAAGGAGCATCTTAAGACACAATGTGTCCAATAACCTTTCATACCACTTTAATGGACAAAATTACCTTCACATTTGAAGGACCATCTTAAGAACCCATAATGTTCTTCTTTTTAATTACCACAATGATGATGACCATTAACATTTTACCACACTCATATTCATACATTCATCCACTTGTCATTTTTCAGACATAATGTCCTGCTAACACATTCACATAAGAGAATGAAGCAAATTAATTGGACAAATTTCATGACTTTTAGTAAAAAATGTATTATACTGTGTTTGTCATCACCATATCATCACTACCGTGCATTAGGACTTAAATCCAATGTCTTACCCATATAAAGAAGTCTTCGCTCATAGATCGATGAGACTTGAACCCAACTTCATATCATCACGGTGCACCGGGACTTATAACCCGATATCTTATCCACTTGGTGCGGTGAAACTTGAATTCACTGTCTTACCCTCAATCAATGTCTTAATAAACCAAATGCATTACCAAAAAAATAAATATTGAATACCATAATCTGAATTCGACTTAAAATAGAAGAAAAATGAACAAAATTAATTAATTAGAACAACATGTTGGAACCATATAAAAGTCCCAAGTTAAAATAAATTAAAACATTCTAATAGTCCCTTTCTTATGAAGTTATCATAATTTACTAACCATTTTAAAATAACCACAAAACAAGTTTTGTTTGTACAAATAATATGAGAGGATATGAAGAATATCTTGCAACCGAAGAATTACAAGGATAATTCATAAAAATCAAGAAATACCTACCATTGATTCTTGACGGAGAATGAACAACTCATGCTGATAACATGTTGTAAAACTTAAGAGCAAAATAACAATAAAGATGAAGACAAGAAGAATAAGACAAGAGGAACAATATGAGATAACTTTCTTTCTTTCAAGTGTACACCAAATCTTCAAGTGTATACAATATGAACCCTTATGCCTCTATTTGTAGTGTAACATGGAGGCATACAAAAAATTAGTCATAAACATGACATTAACATGAATATAATGGGGGAGGTTATGGAAGTGAAAGGTTACAAGAATAATGGTTATAAAGGTGGAGGTTATGAAGGTTATGGTTATCTTCATAATGGAGGAAAGTAATGGAGTACATTCTTAATGTAATGGACATCTACAATATATTATTTTATAATATTTTACAAATTCAGGTATAAGACACGTTACCTTTTATGACCTATTTGAAAAGCCACAAAGAAACTAAAATTAGGTGTAATTGAATGAATTATACGATTTGACATATTTGTTTAATCAAGTAATTACTCTCTGTTTCTATTTACTTGTCCATTTTTGAATTGACACATCTATTAAGAAAATAATTAATGACATAATGAGTTTACCATTTTACCCCTATTAATTATGAAGTGGATGAAAAATTCTACATTTTTCAAAGTAATTAGTCATTTAATTGAGGGTATAATAGGTAAAAAAATTTGTTCTTTTTTGATTTGTCAAAATGAATAAGTAATTAGGGATGACTATAAAAAGAAAAAGTGGACAAATAATTAGGGACAAGTATCAAATTAGAGAGCAATTGATAATGGAAAGGGTATAATATAATTACCCTTTCCAATTCTCAAGAAGGGAACGGGAATTGAGAATTGGATGTAATTGTAAGGTTATTTTAATTTCTTCTTTTTTATTTTAATTTTAAAAAAATATATTTTTATTTTTTTTAGTTTAATTATTATTATTATTTTATTTCTAAATATTTTTTTTTTGCGTTTTTTACATCATTTATCTTTCATTATTTTTCTATTCATTTTTCAACCTTTATACTTTGTGAATGAATGTAGTTGTTGTTAATCAATCTGTATTCGTGAATCACTTAGAACAGTAAATCCTTGGGGGTAATTATATTACTGTTAGATAAATACGCAGGTTGGTTACTTGAAAATATTATTCACTATAATTGAAATAAGGTTAATTGCTTAAAAGTAAAGGTATTTCCTCGAAATGTGTAATATGTCCCATAAAATTTCTGTATTCATGAATAATAGACTTTGCGATGGAAAAAAAGAAGAAAGTTTGATTTAAGATAATGTGGTGAATTAAAGATATTAAAGTAGGTAAAGAGTAGCCATCACGTGTTCAATAAAAAAAACAAAACATCCACTCCAGTTGTTACATGTATATACTAATAAAAGGAATTTTTTTTCAAGTTTGTATGAAAGCACATTTTTCTCATATCCAAAATTATTTAAGTAAGTTATATATATGTATTTTAACATACATATATTTTCTTTTGTATTTCCTGCTGTCACACACTTGCATATAAATAACATATATTGAATATAAATTTTGTATAGGGCACAAAGAATAAGTTAAATGAGAATGGGCAATGGCCGGTCATATTTTGTTGTGAATTTCCCACTGTCATACACTCACGGAGCGGGAGCATGCATATCTATATCTACGCAGCACACACTTGGACAGTTTATCCGTTTCAATTTATGTAATACTATATTTTTACTTATTACGGAATTTAAGAAAGAAAAAAAAATTATGATCTAAAATAAGTCATAGATATTTGTATCATTAAGGATAAAATGAACATTTTAAAGTTAAATTACTATTAAATATATAAAAATGTATCACTCTTTTTAGTTTAACTAAAAATGAAAATCAGTCATATAAATCGAGACAGATAGAATAAAATTTAATGAATATAATTTTGTATTCGGCACAACGAAACAATAAATTTGAATAGTATATTGTGACGGAGACCAGGTATTAACTTGTCTGCTCCTATTGAAGACTTGACCAGCAATATTATGACCAATTTTATCTTCGTGGCCATTCACAATTGACAACTTCTGGTGTATCAAATTGTGATCCATGTTTTGTGGATAGCAAAATTTTATTGTAGACAAATTCTTATGTCATATATATCTAGCTGGTGAGAGGTAACAAATATCTTTTTTAAATAATCGAGATATGCAAAGCTGATTCGAACATATCATGGTCATCAATAAAAATAAAATCCTATGTACTGAAATTTTTGCACTAGAATTATTAGACTAATCATAAGCAAGTTTTCCAATTGGTTTTGATATGGTCGTCTCTAAGATATAAAATTTCACCCTACCAAACTTATTAGTGGCCGTTGAAATAATTTTTGAAAAAAGAAAAGTTTAACTACCTTTGAATTGTTTTTGTTTCAAAACACATTTTGGTGTGTTACACGAATATAAAAATTATGTTTCGATATACACAAGGTATACAATTGCTTTGTCAATTAAAACGGTATTGTGTGTGCATGTTTGGACAAATTAACAGAACCATAGAAAGAGTTCGTTTTTCTTTCTTGCGTGTGAAAATGAGAAAGTGATGGTTGTTCAGTTCGGTTGAATTTACAACCGTGTAATCTCATAAGTAAAGTCTAAAAATGACAGCGTGTAAGTCTCCAAAATCTAATGTAGTGATATATTTTTTTAAATCAAATAAATTAATTCAATAACATTCACAACTATCATAATTTGTTGAAGACATGGTTAAATAATTACTAACAATAATATTATTTCTTTAACGATTTAAGCGCGCATTAGAATAAGATAATGCTTTCTCTAGTTTAATTTGTTTGTCCAGTTTTGATTGGATAGGGAGTTTTAAAAAAGTAAAGACAGTTATTGATGATGCCCGTTTGGCCATGTGAGAGGAAATCATATGAGATAAAGTTGAAGCTTTGTTTGGACAAACAATTTGTATTTTTTAAGTTGTATTTTTTTGCTCATAATAATAAGAACTCCATAGTTGTGATAACTATCAAAATAGCCCTAGTTTATTTATACAATCTTACTAAATAAAAAAAAGTTCATAATATATATAAGTATAATACACTATCACAAAACTATCCTAAAAGTTACTTACAACATTTATTAATCGAACTTTAGTCCAGTAAAAATTGAACTTGAGTTGTAATGTACGACTCTTTAATATAATCCTCCCTCATGATATAGGCAATCTCCTCACGTTGAGCATGTATTTCTCGATATAAATGATCTAAAGAAAGATAAGAATTATAAAGTCAACTACTATAACTTTAGTTGGTGAGAATAATAGTTATATCTGATATAAATAATTTAAAAACTTGTATAAAAATTGGTAAGAATATTAATATCAACTAGAAATAAAAACTTGTATGTGTTTCACAAAATAAAAAAGGGAGTTTGGATCGCAAATGAGTACGAGTATTTTGGATGACAAAACTAAATAGATAAAAAGTATGTTATTTTTTAGTATAAATTTTAGGAATCACACAGTTTTAATATGAAATTATAATATATCCCTATTTAGTTTGTAATTACATTAATCCCTGAAAAAGTAAAACAAATTGGATACATAATATGTAGCTCGGATACATTATAAAATAAACCGGATACATAATATGTAGCTCGAATACATTAAAAACTAGCTCAGATACATTATAAAATAATTTAGAATTAGGAGAGAAATAAGGGATTTTAGAGGTTTTTAGAAATAGAAGGGAATATTAGAAATAAGAGAAACATAAGACGTGCATTTCAGTAATTTTTTCTATTTTGTAACCGTTTAAATTTTTACATAAAATAATCATACAAAATTACACATGATCAATTGACACTTAGTTGGATAATGTCCATAATAAGAAAGGAAGAAGAAAAGAAAGCAAAAGATGATAACTTGTTTGGGTAGCCATCAATAATTGCAAGGAAAAAGCACAATATTTGGGGCCAATATTTGAAAGAGAAAAAGGGGTTTGTTTACCTTTGAGCACACAAATCCTTTGGCAGCTATAAAAAGGTACTTTATAAAAAACAAAATAAAGGTGTACCCCTAATGACCTCCCCTGAGAAAATTCAGTCGATACACGTAAATATCTATAACTTATTTTCAATTAAAATATCATAAAGAAATTCTACATTAATAATATACTTTTATCCAATTTAATAGATTATTTATGATTTTGTGTCAAAGTTGCTATACGTAATCACCTATTACACGTAAACTTTATTTAATAGTGCAATTATTTTTGCTTGCACTATAATAGGATCTCGGGGTTTATGCAAAAAGTTATATATATTTAAAATTTGTAATGCATATATATAGATTTTTAATCTTAAATGTAAGATTATTAATTAGCTTAATGGTTGAGGGAATTTAATATATTCAAACCTTAAGTATTACATTTTTATTTTTTAAAATATTTTAATAAAAATTCTGAATCCGTAGCTCTGAGCTATAGTATGTACGAATTAGGGAAACAAGTGGGAAGAGGTCGTGCCACATTAAGTTGTCTGCCTCTAGTGCTGGACAGTTAATATTTCATGTTTCATATATATTTCTTTTTCCCCACATGGGAAACAAGCTACGATTTAAATAATCCAATATTACGAATTGAGTGACTATATATTTATTTATTGTCATCTATAAATATAGGAGTGTTAAAAATCGTTACTAAATAAGATTAAATCATAATCTTTCAATTTTAAGAATAGTTAGTTGTTATTTATAAAAAAAAAAGGTTAAGCTGATCTCAAAGGTTAAATATAATATTAAAAAAATCAAGTCCTTCCCAGTTCCCTTGTTGTTGATTTTCTGACCTCATGGTAGTTTTCACAATGAAATGTTTATATGAAAGAAACAATTTTAAACTTTTCTTTGGGTAAGCAATTTTTTTTTTTTGAGATTATTACATTACAGTGCAACTCTTAGGGCCCGTTTGGCCATAGATTTCCCAAATAATATTTGGGGAAAAATTTGGCAAATAGTGTTTGTCCATACAATTTGCCATTATTTGGCAAATATTTTTGGCAAATATCCCAAATTCCCAAATACTAGTTTTTTCTAGTATTTGGGCCAAATCTCACTATTTTGGATCTTTTAAAAATTGAAATTTTATACCAAACTTTTATCTTTTACAAAAACACCCTCTATAGTAGTTGTTTGCGTTGTATTACATAATTTTTTACGTGAACACCAAAGTAGTGATGAAATATTCAGTGAATATGAAAGTGATGGTATGGTTGTTGATGAAAATGATGAAAATCGGCCCAAGGTAACAAAGTTATGTGTTTTGTCTACTTCACGATATATGAAATGATGCTTGTTGCACTCACTCCAAACTACCACATTGCTCTAGTGGCATGGAAACTACTTGTTATTTGTTGCAACGAAGATCCAATTGACTT
>JAJOOR010024032.1:0-18129 GCA_036250505.1 Solanum acaule | reverse complement strand
TCATGATTAGAAATTTTTCTAGCCATATGTTTTACGGAGGTCGAGTCATCAGTCATAATTCCTTTATTAGGAATTGATTTATAATCGTGTATGGTTTTCGTAATTAAATCCAGCAGTTCTTGTCCGTATATGGACTTTGCTTGAGGATCTTTCTTCATCAACTTGTCCCAAAAATTATTATAATAAGTTCTGTATAGGCAAGGAATTTGTTCCTCAGTGAAATCTACTTCCGGAACCCATTTATGAATCCATGGAACAGAGAATTCTATAAAAAAAAATATATTTGTTCAATATTTTCAATGAAATATTTGATGAAGTGAATAAATGAACAATCTTTAATCTCCATATGAAAAGTATTATTATAACTCTTTTTTAGGAAGTGTTCTAATTTCAACCTATTACATTAGGTGGTTTTATTGTGGGAAGAAAATAATGCTTTTAGTTGTTCATCACTTTTTTTTTCTTTTGCTAACCATCAAAGACAAAATTATTAGATTATTTACCATAATAATGCATTTATAATTTTTGAAAGGCCTTAATAAATCATACTCACCGAATTTTGAGGAAAATGTGAGTTATGGAGATAATTTTTTAAAATAATATAATTACAAAAAAGGTCAAGAAAAGAAGGGAAAAAAAAGTTTGATCATAGCAAGGTGTCGCATTACTTTATTTATACATAACTTTATTATATATAGAGAGATTATACAAATATTAATGTTCAATTTACGTATCTTTTGTGATTCTGACATCTCCTATGATTTTTTTTTTAAACATTATATGAAAAAACATTTCAAGTTAAGTACATAATGACTGAATTAAATAATGTATGTGAATTTATTATGAAAAAACAGAAAGAGAAAAAGAATTATAAAGAAGAAAAGATCATGATATAATATTTTGGGATGTAAACTTGATATATAACCGTCTTTGTGTATTTTATTTTTTAGTATAAATTGGCAGCATTTATGTTTGATAATGTTGATATATTTTCTCATTTTGATAGAAAAAAAGGTGTTTAAAAAAAAAGTTATAAAATGATATTGGAAATAATGAAATGAAAAATAAGAAAATAATTCTTTGTTAGCTCTCCTCTTTTTTATTTAATTTAAAATATTCACAAACATAATTACAATGTGTCAACAATCATTTTAATCTCTAATTAAATTGAACAGTTAATGCATATTAATGGTACAAACAAGATACGAAAAGCTAATTTATTTTCATCTTAATGCTCTTTGGTTTTTTCAATTACTTTTATTATTATTTGTAACTAGTTATGAGTAGCTAAATTTCATTACTAGGGCTAGGGAACTTAGAGTAAGGATCGGGATAATGGATTATTTATATTAAAATCCTCGCATGAATGTGTGATAGTTTTGTATGAAGATTCTTCCGTAAAGATTACATTTTTAATTGTTACAAACATTAAGAACTCGTTTATATTCTGACTTGCTTGACAAAAGAGGCTAACATTATGTGACACCCCGGGAACTAGTAGGCTAAACTAGAGCTTAACATGAGGGTTAGAGTCGTAAATAACTCCCAATACTTAAAATAAAGAGTTTCGTGTTATAACGTCAAGGTACGACCCCCAAGGACCAACCATTGGTCCTTGAGGAAAGACCCTAGAAAATTTGCTTGGACAGTGACCTACGAGGGGACCAACGCCCCGTTGGTCCACCCACTCCCCGTGGGTGAGGGGTCGTGGGTCAGTGTCCCAAAAGTCAAATTTAGTCATCCCTCCTCATTATTCCTAAATCCCAAAACAAAACCACATTTTCTCCAAAAATTCTCTCTCTAGAACTTCAAGGAAAAAGAAGAAGAAGGAGAAAGTTGGAGCTACGGTTGAAGGAGCAAGATTTTCTACTCAAAATCATAGGGATTCATTGATAAGGTATGGTAGTTCTTCATCCATGGATAGCCTTCATCCATGGAGCCCCTTCAAAACCCTAATTTCAAGATAGAAATTCCGCAAAAGCTAGGGTTTGACTCCAAGTTATGGATTCCTTTAAAAAATGATGCTAATACTTGAATTACTTTAAATTATGATTGAATTGAAGATTTATTATTGGTTTTATGTTGAAACCCCCAAGAATCCATGATATCCTCTTATTTCCCAATTATGATCTTGTGATGTGGTTTTGTTGATGAAAGAAGGATATTATGAGATTATGCTTGTAGACTTGTAGTAATTGAACTACTTGAATTATGTAATTATCCATGTCTAATGTAGTGAATTCTAGATGTGTTGATTGAATATGATCTTGGACCCTTGAAGGGTAAAGTATGAGAATTATGTATGTTTATGAAGGTTATATAAATGCTTTAATGATGCTTTGAGAGTGAAGTGTTAATGATTAGGTTGTTGTTGTGGGCTAATTGGAAGGTTATCCTCATGATCTCATAATGAACTTAATGTGAAAGGTCTTCTCACATAATGAAGGTTGTAGGGTTGAAAGGTTTTTCTCACCTAGTTAAACCTTAGGGTAAAAGTGATCATGGGTGGTGATAGTTGCTCACGCATGGTCTAAAGAACTATTCTAAAGAATTACCATGGATTGAATGTCAAGGGCATCCCTCCATGAGATATCAGTAAAAGTAAGACTTAATAAGCTATCTTATGGAATTTATGCCTAGCACCGAGTGGATATTGAAATGAGATGGAGGTTCACACATAGTTGAGTCTGACTTCCAAAATGGGAACTCTCACCTAGTAGATTCCGGGTCTCCCAAAGTATGTCTCATGAGATGGAAGCTTTCACCTAGAAAAGTCTGGGTTTCTAGTAGAAATCTTTGTATCCCATAACTACATGCCTCGTTGGAAAGTTAGCTAGTGGATCCAACTAAGCTAACAAACCGGTTCTACCTTTGGCAAGTAGACCAACCCTTGACGGTGTGGGTAACATCGAAGGGGATCATGTGATATCTCACATGGCCTCATGTCGGTTAAGGTTATATCCCCACTAGAACAAGATTATAAGTGAACTAAGACATGCTATGAGAAAAGAGGGTAAACAAGTTGCTCCTAGTGGTTCGGATGGGGATGCTCAAAAGAAGAATAGGTTCTATGCTCTTCAAGCTAGAGACGAACAAGAGTGACCTCTGAATGTTGCTACCGGTATGTGTTTTATGCTTTATTAGATTTCGGATTGCTTGTCTTTTGTGGCTTGATATGCTAGACTTTGATGTTGTCTTTAGTATGAATAAGCTTCATTGTTGGTTTATGTTATTGATGGTAGAACCCTACTTGGCCATTTTGAGTTTTGGGTAAGTTGAAAGATTTGATGAATAGGGTGTTTAGAAGATACCTTGAGATGTTCAATTAGTAGGCTCCTATAAAGGGTAGTGGTATAGTTTACCATAGTTTAGAATCACCATGTGTGATGGATGTGGAAGCTTAAGTGATAACTTGATCCGACCTTAGAATTAAAAGTGATGGTGCTTAGAAAGTTCACATAGGCTTACTCCTAAGGAGGAGAAGGTGGGCCTAGATAGAAAGGTCATGGTGTGTTTACGTGTGGCCATGTTTTCTTTATATGCGTGTTCATGAAAAAGCTTAAGTCTCGATAGAAATGACTTATGTGAATAGTTTTCCTCATGTTATAGTGCATTGAGTAGAGTTGCCTATAGAACTTCAAGAGGTGAATAGATGAACATTTCCTAGCTCGGAGTTGAGAGTTCCTCCTTGGATATATTCTTGAGTATAGATTGCATATAGGCTCCATGAGTGTATGTTGAGCATGTTTTATCCCAGAGGTGGTAGTTCCTCCTTGAACATGGGTAGATGTTGAATTTCATGCATTTTGGGATGTTAGATGTAGTTCCTACTTTCTTGTGTTGCATTGAGTGTGTTTAGCTTGGAGTTGAAGTTTTCCTCCTTGGTTGTGTGCATTTAGATGTGTTGCATGCATGATGGGTTGCTAGTCTAGAGTCGTTTCCTATAAGGGTCTATGAAAAATAAGCTAAGGATGAGATCAAAAGATGACGAGTATGAATGAGGGCCTAAAGTGACTTGCTTAGCATGGGTGGGATTATGGGGTTTTATTCATTCATTGCACAAGCATGCCGTGAGGTTTCTTATGAAAGGTTTCCCTTTTTATCTTATGATGAGTTAAATGCATTGATTATGCCTGTGTTGTCCATGATTATGGCTTATGACTTCTAATTCCTCATATGATGTTTAAACTTGGCATATAGCATGTTTTCAAATGAAATGTCCTTTTTAGCATGTTTTTAATGATTTTATGCATGACTATCATACTTAGTGCATTTTTGTACTAACCCATGTTTTTCCTACATTTTCCCCAAGTGTAGGGTCCGGTTCTCAAGGGGTCATCATTGTGGCTAGAAGCTTGGATTTGTTTATTCTCCTAGCTAGTTGGTGAGTCCTCAAGATTCGAGGACATATATTATCTTTTAGTAGTTATTTCTTGTATTCCCTTTTTGGACTATGTTAGATGGGTTGTGACCTTATTTGATTCAAGTATTGTAATAGATGAGATGACTATATTAAGACAAGTATAGACTTTCGCTTTCCTTTATGAAAATTTTGGACTTGAAATGCGTTTTTACTCTTTATTATTCTATGCTTATGTTATGATATGCTAAGTGACTTACATGGAGCCTTTCGGGGTTCTATGTGCCTTGTTACATCTAGGGGGTACCCCTGGGTCGTGACACATTAGGAAAAGAACAATTAACAAGAACTTGGAGCTACCAACCCCTATCTAATAGCTCGAGCTAGAGATATGACAGCTAATCTGAAGCATATGATGATGGACAAATTAATTCGACATCCAAGTGTCAAAAGGAGGACTTAGGGTGAAATTCTCTTAATTGGATCATTCAGATTTCATGTTCTAATTATTACTCAACACCCCCTCCCCCCAATTTACTTACATGACATAAATTGTATCAAACGCACAAACTTCCAGTAAGATAAAGCACATTATAAGGTGAATTATATTCATCCATTCCATGTGGGATCGACTCCAACTCTTCGTTGGGTTTTATATTGCATACGATTGAATTTAACGTTTCAAGCACACCTAATCCAATTCTAGGTGTCAACGATCGTAAATCAATATAAAACCCAACTAAATGAGTTGGGGTCAAATCTCATAGGGAGCGGTACGTGTTTAGAATTCAATTAAGAAGTATGAATGTGGTCTAGTCAGCCATAGCAATAAACATTATCGGAAAAAGACATTAAACAAATTAAAGGGGTGACACGAATGTCAAATGGGGGTTTTGGTTGTAATTATCAACTACAAACAATCACAAACAATTTGAAATAACAATAGGGAGATAGCTTCTCGAGATGTGATCGATTATAGGAAAATATAGGCATATGGGTAATTGCAACTACTAGTAAATAGCTAAATATCGGTGAGTAGGCTAGACTATAAAGGAGGTAGTTTTCTCTCGAACAACTACCCCAAATCAGGTAATTTCTTTCGAACATCAACAAACATGACAATGAAGAACAACCCACACCTTAATCCATTCACTCTCTCGAGCTAAATGTGTGGGATTGTGTTTAGGATTCACTCTCTCAAGCTAAATCCAGATCAACCCAATACCCACAAACCATTAATCAATAACCTTAGTTCTAAAACCTCTCTCTCTCGCAAGCTAAGAATACAAAGGTAGAACTGCATTTGCAACTACAATTCATAAATTAAACCACAATTAATGATTAAACTCACTTTTAAATAGCATCTAAACTAGCAATTAGCAATACCCATAAACTAATTTAGCTCATAATCACATGATCACACCCCAAGAATTGAGGATTTAGCCAATCATCATAAAAAGGTAAAAACTATTACCGAATCGAGTATCCATCAACTGGGTAAAAGTGATTTTGTCTTTACAATACTCCAATTTGAAGAAAATCTGAAACCCACTTCCAAAATCTCCAAATTGAATCTCTAAGGTTCTTCAAAAACTAAGAAAAAACTCTAGAGAAAAACTTGTTCTAATGAAAAATAGATGTCCAAATATTGTAAAAGATTAGATAGATCCTAAACTAAATGTTCAAAATCTAATTTATAGTCACCGAAAATAAGCCACAAATGGCCAGTCGATGAAGTAAGTCGGGCTCGCCGAACCACTCGGCGAGCCGCCCTTTGATCTCTTCCATCGCCTTTTAGCCTTTGCAATCAGCATCCTTGGGTTCTGTAACTTTGGGCGATCTATCACTGCATCGCGAAACTGCTCAGCGATGTGCCGACTGCTCCTTTTTGTCGCCGACTTGGTTTCTTCCCTTAGGGCTTGGTACACTGGAACTTTAGGCGGTCAGATAGCCACTCGGTGATTCGCCAAGTGACATTGGCCATTACTAGGCTTACCTTTCTTCATTCTTTCCGTTTGTTTTGTTCCTTTTTGCCTGTTAGTGTCCTTGCTTTGTTCCTAAATCTATGTACCTGAAAATCAAGGATTTAACATCAGTTTAAGGCACAAATTAAGCATTTAAGGACACTAAATCTATCTAAATAAACCCTTAAATGAGTCCAAATCTCATACTCATCAATACCCTCAACTTAAACTTTTGCTTGTCCTCAAGTAAAACTCAAGTTCAATAATTCAAAAAGGATGCCTCAAATAGTACTACAAAAGACTCAATATGAATGCACACAACAAGACTCAACTTACTTATGCAATGATCAATTGTGCACTCAAAGATTCAAATTGTGACTCACCATGATCAAAGATGCTCAAGTTCACAATACTTGCTTCAAATGCAAGTTCAAGCTCAACAAAGGTACTCAAATGCCCTCACAACAAAGATGATTCTTATTCACACAATTTCTTAACAATTTAAAGTTTTGGAATCACATACGACTCTCACACTCAAAGAGATGAACACATACATGACTTCACCCATCGGCTTGCCCTTATTTTCCAATTAATATTCGTTTCAGCTCACTCAAGATCAAAAAGATCTTTTTCCAGGCTTGTAACGGGGTTGAGTGAAAATGTATGGTCATTTAGGCTCAATGGTTGCTACCCTCATAAAATGTGGTCTGAACATCACTTTCTTCCTTTTCTTCAACATTATGATTATGTTCATAATTCACCCCATTATTCACTTTCACATGGACTTCCGGATACCCCATTTCTTTTGCAATTTTCATTACTTATTTCACAACCTTTTCATTCTTTACCCTTTTTCTTTTCTTCTCTTTTTTTATATGGAGGGGTTCCATCTTTTTCATAACCATTGCTCAAAGGGGAATTTTTTCACTCTTCTTGAATTACCTTCTCTTTTCACCACACCCCCAACTTAGACTTTTGACCTAAGTTGTCTATCCAAACAAACCACACTTCATGAGAATTATGGGTGAATGGATCAAGAGGGGTCACATTTGTTCAAGTTTCTTCCAAGAAAATGGATAAGGCTCAAGGGGGTTCAAACAATGTTCACACATCTCACAAGATTGGCCACAAAAGAGGTATATTGTCAAATTGTTTCACTCTTTAAAAATTGTCGGCTAAGATCATTTCAAGAGTTTGCATCACTTAGTCAACCGGACCAACGGGGCAAATTCTAGGTGTCATCACACACAATGTTCAAGGTAAGTGATGAGTCCACAAATTGGACTCATTTAGGGCTTTATTTTAATGGAAATAGTGTCCTTGAATAATTGTTTTACCCCAATACCTGATTAAAATGATGAAGTTTCAGGTATTTGAAGTTTTAGTGGAAGAATGGACACTTAGGCGCAAAACGGAGCAAATAGGGCTGAAAAGAACAAGAAATGGAATCTTACGGATCACCGAGTTTAACTTGGCGAGTCGCCAAAACGACATAAGACGCCCTTCGTTCCAATACGTGAAGCCTTGAAGGAAGTGGATCAAAAGGCGAGGAAAGGAGTAGTTGGCAGGTCGCCGATCAGTACCGCGAAGCAGTACTGTACTGCCCAATGATCCAGAATGCAAGGATGCTAAAGGCAAGACACTGAAGGCGATGAGCTGACCAAAGGGCGAATCGCCGAGTTCATCGGCGATCTCGACTAATGTCGCCAAACGATCCTCCGCATCACAATTTGTGAAAACTATAAATACTATTTAGAGTTGTAGTCTTAGAGAGAATGGAGTGTGGAACAATTATTATTATTATTTTCATTTTAGAACATATTCTAGCTAATATTTTCTCTCAAGTTTGGAGAGGGTTTTGTGGAGACTTGAAGAAAAAAGTTCTTCTTCCCCAAGTTGGAAGTGGGTCTTCTCTATTCACTTCCCTTTGCATAATTCAAGGTTTAATCTCTTATACCCAGTTGATTTCATTATCATGTTAGGTATAATTTCTTATTTCTTGATGTGTGGCTAAAAACCCC
Organism: Solanum acaule; assembly: GCA_036250505.1. NCBI lineage: Eukaryota > Viridiplantae > Streptophyta > Magnoliopsida > Solanales > Solanaceae > Solanum > Solanum acaule. The sequence continues at coordinate 9,784 of JAJOOR010024032.1, read as the reverse complement.
CCATTCTTGGGGTGTGATTTAGCAAATATGGGTTGATATTCTTGTTGGGTCTTGCTTGCTGATAGGTTAAATGTATGTTAATGGTGATTTCACCTAGTGGTTGTGGTTTAATCTAAAGGGTTTGTAGTTGCAAATACAAAGTCACCTATGTGTTTTTGGCTTGCCCGAGAGGGAGGTCGCGAAACCAAAACCATTAGACTGATGGCCTAAGGAGTGGGTCGATGCATGGACATTGAAAATAGACGTATCAACGATACGTTGTTAACCATCCTCCAAAAGTTGAATGAGCAAGACAAAGTACTAGAGGAAATTAGAGAAAATGTTGAAACGCTAAATCAGATGAATGGCTCTCATTCTAGGTCTATTCAGCTAATCGAAACTCTCTTGAATCTTGCACTTCCTCAAATTCATCCGTATGAGCAAGCGGGATCACCTAGCTACACTAGTTGTAACACCAAAAAACTGGTTTGAGCATCGACTTGCGTCATGCCACGACGTTAACTAAGGCGCTATTTGGGATGCAACCCAAAACCTTTACGAGCTTTAGTTTTTTTTCTAGAAATGATGGTGTATTAATTTCGCAGGAGAAAACATGGAGAATGAATGAAAAATGTGGATTGGTAATTGATATAGTCCCATTCGGCGAAGTAGCCGAACTATTTGGCGACTTCGATCTAGATCGCCGGCAGACTCAAGATCCAAGCTGTAGTCTGTAACAATCAGCGATGAGGGCAAATCGCTTGGCGTAACGCTGAATCATTCAGCGGTACAAACTAGTATCGCAGAATGAGCAACAACTGGACAGTTTTTAAAGACCAATAGTCTCAAAGAAATGGAATTTTTTTTCATTTTCCACTCAATTTCCACTGTTGAAAAAACCGCACCTAGTAAGTAATTTTCATTATCTCTACACTCCTGGTATTTTAGTTGTCGATTAGTGCTAAAGTGTGGAATTACATTGCTTCCTAGCATTTCAACACAGTTCAAGCAGCATAAAAGGCTGGTTTCTCCCAACTCCCGAAACTACTAAAAGTTTGTTCTCTTATTAATTTAAAATTGGTTGGGTTGACATGTGCTAGGCCTCTCTTTGATAAACCTATCTTGTCTAAATGCCAAATTCGATCTAAGAATCATGCCTACTTGCTATCGATTCTTGAAATCCCCCTTTGCCTGTGCATGAAATGATTTGAGCTTTGGGTGAATGAATGTCATGGGACTTAATCTAATTTCACTTTTACAATTGTAAAATTGTATTTTGGGAATTTGCAAGATCGAATTCGAATTGAAGGAGGCGAGCTCGACCCGACTCGCCAAAGAGATTTGGCGATTCGCCGACAAGTTCAACGCATCTGTTTGCCACTAAAGGTCTGCACCACTGATTTACTAATTTCTAACTTACTCTTTATTGACTGCAGATATGGCCAGACCTAAAGTTACAAGAAGCAACAAGCCAACTCAAAGTAAGAAAAAAAGGATTACAATCAATGATGATGCAGCTGCATCCAAAAGCAATGTTGCGAAAACTTCCAGTGCGGGCAAAAGAGGCAAGGGCAAGGACAAAATCGTTGAGCTATCAGATGCAAGTTCTGATAGGATGGGTTTTTACACCAATGACCCAACAATATACGATAGTGAGAGTATGAGTTTAGATGAAGACGAACTGATAGAGGAATGGAAGAATGAGCTACGATCCAAACAACTTAATGACCCATCGCGGATAAGAAATCCTCGATCCACTGCTCAGACTCCTCCAGCTCCAGAATAGGCAATAATATTGGCACCTCAAGTACAAGCCCGCCTGCCTAGATCATCAAACAGATTTAAGTTTGATGGACTAAGAACAATCATTGAAGAAAAATGGCTGTCCATAGATGGGGTGATCGATAGGTATCCTAAGATAATGGAGTGCTTAAAATATCACAAATTTCAAGTTTTCATAAAACCACGTGGTTCTTATAAGCCAAGTTGTGTCAGAGAGTTTTATAGTACATAGAGTGCATTAGTACCTAAACGGAAGAGACTAGTCGCGTCTTTCAACATAGCCTTGGGTATGTCCACTAAGATTAATAATCACTGTCAGTTCTTGATCAGAACGAAGCAGCTGGATGCGATGAAACTGTGGTTGGTCCCGCTAATATCATATAATAATGCTCCAAAATGGCTAGCAAAAGGAATCCTAATCGAAAAGAAAGATATCAACGTAGCTGCAATACACTGGTTCGGATTTATCAGTAGCTCCATTATGCCATCATAGAATGAATCAATTCTTCGCCTCGCTAAATCACATGTCTTGGGTGCATCATAGAGAAAACAAGGATAAATCTGGGAACAATTATTGCGTCCGAAATCCATATGCATGCCAAGCAAAGCTAGGCATCTCTACCTTTTCCGGTATTAATTACCGCATTGTGTAGAAATGCCTGAGTAGCTCTGGATACCGAGAAAGATGTAGAAGTGATGCCCACAACTTTGACCAATATCCGAAAGATCGAAGCCGAATATCTTAAGGATCAAGCTGAAATGACATAAGCCGTCCTTCGTTCCAGTATGCGAAGCCTTGAAGGTAGTGGATCAAAAGGCAAGGAAAGGAGCAGTCGGCGGGTCGCCGATCGGTTACACGAAGCAGTACTGTACCGCCCAATGATCCAGAATGCAAGGATGCTAAAGGAAAGACACTGAAGGCGATGAGTTGAACAAAGGGCGGATCGCCGAGTTCATCGGTGATCTCGACTAATGTCGCCAAACAATCCTCCGCAGCACAATCTGTGAAAACTATAAATACTACTTAGTGTTGTAGTCTTAGAGAGATTGGAGTGTGGAACAATTATTATTATTATTTTCATTTTAGAACATATTCTAGCTAATATTTTCTCTCAAGTTTGGAGAGGGTTTTGTGGAGAATTGAAGAAAGGAGTTCTTCTTCCCCAAGTTGGAAGTGGGTCTTCTCTATTCACTTCCCTTTGCTTAATTCAAGGTTTAATCTCTTATACCCAGTTGATTTCATTATCATGTTAGGTATAATTTCTTATTTCTTGATGTGTGGCTAAAAACCCCCCATTCTTAGGTGTGATTTAGCAAATATGGGTTGATATTCTTGTTGGGTCTTGCTTGCTGATTGGTTAGATGTATGTTAATGGTGATTTAACCTAGTGGTTGTGGTTTAATCTAAAGGGTTTGTAGTTGCAAATACAAAGCTACCCATGTGTTTTCGGCTTGCCCAAGAGGGAGGTCGCGAAACCAAAACCATTAGACTGATGGCCTAAGGACTGGGTTGACATGAGGTTCAGCCCGAAAGGGTGAGCCCTAGTCCCATATCCTAACACTCAGCTCGAGAGAGTGAGTGGGGTAAGACGTAGGTTGGTCTACAAGCGGCAAATGGGTGTCCGAGAGGAACGCATTTGAAACGGGGTAAGTTGCCCGAGAAGGAACTTATTTCCATTTAAAGCTTAGCCTAGTCTCTATTATCTTGCTAATTTCCAATTGAAAGCATGTACCCAACGATTTATCTCAACTAGTATTGCGGTCACATCCCAAGAACCTTTCCCCATACTTGATTTTCTTGTTTATTTTGCTGTTTTAGCACTTGTTGCAAAACCCCCATTTGATATTTGACACTTTCGCGTCACCCTCTTTAATTTACTATGTCTTTTATCGCAAACGTCTTTAGCTACGACTAATTCGAACGAAATTCTAATTGGCTATTAATCCTCAAAACCGCTCCCTTGGGATACGATCCCAACCCTTGGTTGGGTTACTATATTATCGACGATCGTAGACACTCATATAGTTGGTCAGTGTCGTTGGTCACGATAAGCATCAAAATGGCGCTGCTGCCGGGGAGTGGTGTTATTTGAGAAATTTTAGTCTAATAGAATTGTTGTTCTTGTTAGCAGTAGTGTACTCACCTAATTTTTAGTTTTGTTTAGTTGGTTGCGTGTTGAGGCAGGACATTGAGTATACATGATGGAGAAGGTGGACCAATGGAGCCTCTTCCAGCAGAGGTGATGAGTCTCAGGGATCACATCCTAAATTTCAAGCATCTCGAAGGAGAACCCTTTCATGAGTCGTGACTGCGGTTTAAAATACTATTGATACACTGGCCAACCCATGAAATGCCCGATTTAATCCTACTGGATTACTTCTACAGGGGTCTATGTTCCGAAAACAGAGAAATAATGAACGAACTCATGCCAAGTGGACGTGAGAAATACCCCTATGAGACCGCAACCAAATTCCTTTACCTTGCAGCTAAAACCAACAATGATGGAGAGAAGGACCAGCAATTGACCATTTTGTTCGATCAAATGAATAGCTTGACCCAAAAGGTCGATGAACTGGAGTTGATGTCCAAATGAAAGAGCAAGAGCCCATCATCTACAGATCAGGGAAGATGCATGAACTTTGAAAACAGACGTATCAATGATACGTTGTTAACCATCATCCAAAAGCTGAATGAGCAAGACAAAGTACTAGAGGAAATTAGAGAAAATGTCGAAACGCTGAATCAGATAATTGGCTCTCATTCTAGGTGTATTCAGCTAATCGAAACTCTCTTGAATCTTGCACTACCTTAGCTTTATCCTTATGAGCAAGCGGGATCACCTAGCTACACTAGCTGTAACACCAAAAAGCTGGTTTGAGCATCGACCTGCGTTGTGCCACGACGTTAACTAAGGCGCTGTTTGGTAGGCAACCCAAAACCTGTACGATCTTTAGTCTTATTCTAGAAATAATGGTGTATTAATTTCGCAGGAGAAAACGTGGAGAATGAATGAAAAATGTGGATTGGTAATTGATAGTCCCATTCGGTGAAGTAGCCAAAATATTCGGCGAAGTAGCCGAAATATTCGGCTACTTTGATCTAAATTGCCGATAGACTTAAGATCCAAGCTACAGTCTGTAACAATCGGCGACGAGGGCAAATCGCTTGGTGAAACACTGAATCATTCAGCGGTACAAACTAATATCGTCGAATGAGCAACAACTGGACAGTTTTTAAAGATCAATAGTCTCAAAGAAATGGAAAAATGTTCATTTTCCACTGTCGAAAAAAACCGCACCTAGTAAGTAATTTTCATTATCTTTGCACTTCTGGTATTTTAGTTGACGATTAGTGCTAAAGTGTGGAATTACATTGCTTCCTAGCACTTCAACATAGTTCAAGCAGCATAAAAGGTTGGTTTCACCCAACTCCCGAAACTACTAAAACTTTGTTATCTTATTAATTTAAAATTGGTTGGGTTGACATGTTCTAGGCCTCTCTCTGATAAACCTATCTTGTCTAAATGCCAGATTTGATCTAAGAATCATGCCTACTTGATCTCGATTCTTGCAATCCCTCTTTGCCTGTGCATGAAAAGATTTGAGCTTTGAGTGAATGAATGTCATGGGTCTTAATTTAATTTCACTTTTGCAACTGTAAAATTGTATTTTGGGAATTTGCGAGGTCGAATTCGAATTGAAGGGAGGCACGTTAGGTTGTTTATTGAACTGGGTCGAGTTCGTCAAACAACTAGGTGGGTCGCCTAAAGTGACTTTGATCGCCCTCTGTCGGCATTCCCAAATCTTCATTGTACTGTAACTTTCAGCGAACTAACCTTTGATCGCTGATAGTAATCGGCGATTCACACTTTCTTATCGCCGACTAGTGAAAGCTATTAGGGCAAAATCGGAGGTGAGCTCGACCCGACTCGCCAAAGAGATTTGGCGATTCGCTGACAATTTCAGCGCATCTATCTACCACTAAAGGTCTGCACCACTGGTTTACTTATTTCTAACTTACTCCTTATTGACTGCAGATATGGCTAGACCTAAAATTACCAGAAGCAACAAGTCAACTCAAAGAAAGAAAAAAAGGATTACAATTAACGATGATGCAGCTGGAAAAACAATGTTCCGAAACCTTCCAGTGCGAGCAAAAGAGGCAAGGGCAAGGACAAAATCGTTGACCTATCAGATGCAAGTTCTGATAGCATGGGTTTTTACACCAATGACCCAACAACATACGATAGTGAGAGTATGAGTTTAGATGAAGACGAACTGATAGAGGAAAGGAGGAATGAGATATGATCCAAACAGCTTAATGACCCATCGTGTATCAGAAATCCTCGATCCACTGCTCAGACTCCTCCAGCTCCTGAACATGCAATAATACTGGCACCTGAAGTTCAAGCCCCCCCGCCTAGATTATCGAATAGATTTAAGCTTGATGGAATAAGAACAATCATTGAAGAAAAATGGCTGTCCATAAATGGGGTGATCGATAGGTATCCTGAGATAATGGAGTGCCTAAAATATCACAAATTTCAAGTTTTCACAAAGCCACGTGGTTCTTATATTCCAAGCTGGGTCAGAGAGTTTTATAGTGCATACAGTGCATTGGTACCTCAGCCGAAGAGACTAGTCGCGTCTTTCAAAGCAGTTGACTATGTAGTGGTCAGAGGAAGGGAAAAAGCTTGTGATAGTGAGGCTATCAAAATAGCCTTGGATTTGTCCACTAAGATTAATAATCACTGTCAGCACTTGATCAGAACGAAGCAGCTGGATGCAATGAAATAGTGGTTGGTCCTGCTAATATCAGATAATAATGCTCCGAAATGGCTAGCAGAAGGAATCCCAATCGAAAAGAAAGATATGAACGTAGCTGCAAGACACTGGATGAGATTTATCAGCAGCTCTATTATGCCATCACAGGATGAATCAATTATTTGCCTCGCTAAAGCAGCATGTCTTAGGTACATCATAGATAAAACAAGGATAAATATGTGAACAATTATTGCGTCCGAAATCCATATGCATGCCAAGCAAAGCTAGACATCTCTACCTTTTTCGGTATTAATTACCGCATTGTGTAGAAATGACCGAGTAGCTCTGGATGCCGAGAAGGATGTAGAAGTGATGCCCACAACCTCGACCACTATCCAAAAGATTGAAGCCGAATATCTTAAGGATCAAGCTAAAAAGAAGTAGACTGAAGTGGCGACCACTAGATCTACTCCTACAGAAGCATTTCTGCTCACTCCAGCTCTTGGACCTTCAGGTATATCCATTACCACTGCCACTTCCACTGACACTCCAGGTTTCTCTGCTGCTGTTTCCAGGCCCCCACTCACCCACGGTTCCCTACTTCAGATGGGACAAATGGCCCTTTCTGCTGATCGTCGGGCCGCTTGTTTAGAAACAGTTGTTCCAAGCATGATCCAGATGGCCCTAACTGATGCTGTGACACCCCTGAACACTACCTTCGAAGCCTTAGCGGCCAGGATAGCGGTGTGTGAGCACAAGCAAGGGTCCACTAGTGAGATAAGATTTTTAAAAGCTGCCATTGCTAAGCTGCGAGAAGATGTGAATCACTTAAAGGCCACTGATGTGTCTATGGTCTTTGGGACAATGGAAATTCAAGCCATGCCTGAGAGGCCTCAGACTACTACTAGATATGGGGATAGAGCGGAGTAGATAGAAGATTCGGGAGCGAAAGCAGAGACTGAGGAAATCATGATAGATACTGCTGTGCAGGCTTCCTTGGCCAAAGCTCCGGCTATGGGATTCAGTGGAGTGGGTCCTTCTGGAGGTTACCCTCATCTTTGAAACCCAGACAGATGCGCCGAGCGGGGACACCTCTTTATCTCCCTCTCTGCTTTCGTTACTCTACCTTTCAGATTCATTGTTATTTCCATTTGAGGACAAATGCTTTTATTTGTGGTGTGGTAAGGCCCACCTTTGTGTGTTATTTGGATATTTGGGTTTTTTGTTCTTAATTATTATTTTAAATTACTGCTTTTCTGTGGATGTTTGAGCTCATGGCTCCTGTTGTTTCACTTGCAAAATTTTTTTGATCCTTTCGAAAAAATTTCGCAACCTCTTGTGTTGAAAGTGGCTGTTCTTTTGCAAAAACAATTTGAGTCTCGGTTTCGATCAATATAGCTGACTTGAATAGTGCTCCCAATTGAATAAACATGAATGTACAGCTACGATGAGGCAAAATGAGGTTGCATAGACAATATGTGAACTCTTTGCATCTCGTTGTGATTAGCCATTTATCAAATTGATTCTCTTGTGATGACCGTTGCACACTAGCGAGCGTGTCTAGTCTTGTTTGATTGAAGTATCGATTCCTTGTGTGATTAACTTACTTTGAACCATGCATGAATAAACCTAGAATTTGCCTGTTAGTCTGATGATTTAGAAAGGTGTACTCTTGAGATGATCTTAGGCAATTTTAAAGAGTGTGAGCCAATTTTACATATACCTATTTTTGTGACCTACCTGTGAGCGTGTGAAACTCTTTTGAACACCTTTGAGCCTTACCTTTCTTTGGAAGAACCTTGATAAACCCTATATTTTTTTTAATCCACTACTTATAATCCTCTTGAGATGTGTTTAGTGAATAGCCAAGTTTGGCCAAAAGTCTAAGTTGGGGGTGTGGTGAAAAGGAAAAGGAAAAGTCAAGAAGTGCAAGAAAGCCTCCTGAACCTATTGTATTGCAAAACAAAATGGAAACCCTCCATATTAAAAAAAAAGAGAAAAAGAAAGAGAAGATAAAAGAAAGAAAAATAAAGTTGTAGAATAAAAGCGCAAAAGAAACTGGGTTCTCAAGCAATATATGGAGAACGAATAATAGGATGACTTATGAGCACTAGAAGAAGAATTGAGGAAGGAAGGGAAGAGGATGTCTTGAGAACATCACATCTCACGAGGAAAAAGTCACTAAGCCTAAATGACCATACCTTTGCACTCAGTCCCACTACAAGCCTTAGAAAGACCTTTTTGATCTTAAGTAAGCTGGGTCGAAAGTCAATTGGAAAATAAGGGCAAACCTATGGGTGAAAACATGCATTGTGTTCCTTATTATGAATGTGAGCGTTGTATCTGATTCTTGATTTTAATTTGACTCATATATGTGTGTGAATATGTAACGCCCCTCAAAATGAAATAGGATAATTAGAGCTTCACATGCGTGTTCGTAGTTGATAAACTTGTATAAATGTTTGAAAATGAGTTTATAAGTCAGTTTAGTTGAGTTTGAAGTCAAACGTCAGAGAGACTTTCAAGACGTTGGGAAACTAGTCTTTTACGTGTTGGTGTGTTCTAGTATGTTGTTCATGTTTTTATGTGTTGTTTGGAGTCTAAAATCAGTGGAGGTGACCCTAGAGACTTAATAAATGTTTTTAGGGTCAAACGTTCGGGTACGACTCCCCGGGACCACCCTAAGTGTCCACGAGGAGGACCCCAATCCTTGGCTAAGCAAGATGCCAAGGCAGCTTGAAAATACACTTGGAGGGAGAGCATGTCCGCGTCGCGGACTAGCTCCAACAAGGGCCAAAAATCTTGGTTCACGTCGCGGACTCCTCTGTCTCAAAATTTAATTTTTAGAAACTTGCGAGAACACCTCCGCGTCGCGGACTTGCTTCCCGACGAAATCTGCGAAAATAAAACTCAAGTTTGACTTGTTTAAAAAGGTCCAACTAAGTGAGGGGTAGTTTGGGTACATTGGGGAATTATTATAAATGGTTATTCTACCTATTTTAGGGTATTTTGAGTGGATAAAACCCCAAAACCTAGAGTTAGACCTCATTCTCCAAATTGAACCTTCCCTCTCAAATAAACTCTCTCTAGAACTCCATGGAAGACATCTTTGAAGCTTTAAGCTAGGGGATGGGTTCCTATTGATTTCCCTTCACATTTCAAAGGAAATTAATCACAAAGGTATGGGGATTTTATCTTTGATTCTCCTTTCAATCAAAGAGCCAAATCAAAGTGATTTCAATGTTTTTCAAAAACATTA
>JAJOOR010024031.1:0-19693 GCA_036250505.1 Solanum acaule | reverse complement strand
AAACTTAAATACTATAAACTAATATAACTTAGAAAAATAAAAAAAACATTCGTATTTTCGTAATTCAAAATAACTCAAAAAAAATAATTATTTTTTGAAATAGCTATATGTGCCGTCCCATTTATCCCATCCCGTTCCGTTCCGGTCCATTCCGGTCCGTCCCGGTTCTATCCCGGTATATAGTGGGACGGGACGGAACTGAGCCTCCATCCCGATAGTTCCGGTCCGGTTCATCCCGGTACCGGTCAACAACCCGGTCAAACCGTCCCGTTCCAATCCGGTGGTCCCATTCCGGTCCGGTGCCCAGTCTTAGTTTAAGTGTTATTTGAGCTATTTTTCCCATAATAGTTGGTTCAAAATTATGTTCACAAAATAATATAAATATAGTGCGAAACATATACTCTATTGCAACAATGTCCAAACAAGTACAAGTAGCACGTAGAGATGTGCACTTAAATCGAAATTTAAATCAAATTGAATTTTTATTTGGATTAGTTTTTTGATTTGATTTAGATTAAGGATTGTCTTTGTTTGGTTTTGAATTTAGAAAAATAAAACTGAATAATTGAAATTAATATATATATATATATAAAAATTAATATACCACAAATATAAAATATTACAGTTGAAAATAAAATGACAAAAATGAAAAAATCTTTAGGTTGAGGCGCGGATATCTCACTCTCTTTAAGGAAATTCAAGCCCATTGCGGCATAATCTACACCGATCCAGCAATATATCTCTTGACTTGTCCCCTCCGGGATACAACAAGCCCAACAACGTGTACAACTCAAGCAACTCCGGATTAGTTGAAGAGTTCAAAACTCCACAAAAAGAACACCTTCTTCAACATATAAATATTCTCTTTTGTATAGTGAATATAGTTGAAGACTTACAATATTTTCTATGTCTCAACTCTCTCCTTTACTACACTAACCTCAATATAATACCACTCATTTTTTTCACTCTATCTTTTCCTGTACATCTCTTGTTGTTTCTTCTTCTCAGCACAAAGGAAAACCACACTATTTATAGGTGATGAATTCTTCTTTGCAATAAATATGAAGATAGTGGGTAGTAAATTTGCCAAATGACTGACCCAAATGTTACAAGACATAAAGATAGAATAATGGGTGAAATAAAGAGTTGGTGGTTACATAAGTTACAAACAACTAATGACCACTTTCTTCTACAATTGATGAGAGTAAAGAGGCACAAATGTAATGTCCACCAATGGACATAACATGATACATAATGTCACATATAATATATTTTTATTAATATTAAAATGTCGCACCAACAATATATATTTTATTAATTACATAAATAATATTTACGTTTTGGAATTAAATAACAATGATATAATGAAAGACACTGCCTTCTCTGATCCTGAATTTCTGGATCAAATATGATAATTTTCACGACTCAATGATGATAATGTTTACAAATTTGTAATGCGTAGCACATTCTACAGTTCCTTTTCTTCTTCTTCTTCGCTTCCAACCAATTTGAATGTTATTATTTAATCTCCACCTATGATAATTCCACAAAAATAGCACTACAGTTAATCAATTAAGAAGGCAAAAAATCTCAGTTTGCCAAATATAACAAAATTTTATTCATAAATCAAGAGCTACATTAGTAGCTGCACTTTTCAGAATATAGCATCTCTATATGTTATGTTATCTCTTCCATCTATTTTCATGTCACATTTAAATATTTCTAACTAAGCATGTATAACTAGCAATACAGAAGAGTTACTTAAATTATGCAAGCTCCTCTAACTTATAAATGCTAATATGTCAAAAATAATAAAAGAAGATGATCATGTTAGTTGTACAACTCATATCCTACATGGACATGGACATGATCATTTGACTTTTCAATAAAAGAAGTCCTATACATTTCTAAGATATGTCAAAAATTATATTATGTGTATAACTTACCTTTTTAATTCATACACTTTTTTCCTTTTTATATCGTTTCATCCACTAATACAAATATGAACTAATTACCAATTTCCATCAAGTAAATTTATCCAAAAGCTCGTTATCTCTACAAGTCCAATTATTTCTTGTTTGCAGTTAACTCATCTAATTTGAAAGAAATTGCCTTGTGCTGGCTCTAATAACTCGATTTTGTTAACTATAATCTATCTCAAAGCAGGAATACTTATATGTTAGTAAGAAACACAACTACTCCAAAGATAAAATCCAACCAAAATTGAGTTTTTGTTTATATCAGTTTCTTACTCTTAAGCTCACTATCTTAATTTGTTTCGGATTTGAAAATAATGAAAAGCAGTGTTGATGTAGCAAGGAGGGATATTAGTTTTGCCATTGGGACCATCAAATCTTATGAACCCCTACAAGATGCATCCTAACTTTACCTGACGATCATATCTAAAGGTTAAATCATTAATAATTCAGACACATTAAAATGCTTTAGGTGGTTAATTACTACCACTCTAGATGAAGAAATATTGAAATCAAGTAAAATAGTTAGTATAAATGTTGTGAATATAAAGTTACTTTGAGCTCTTCTCTAGCACAAAGATAGTATATCCTCATTCTCTCGTTAAGATATATATACTTCTCAAGTAGTACAGTAGCACTTTATAGTAATTATATTAGTGATTTTGTTCAATGACTATTTGATGGTATATCCTCATTCTCTTGTTAAGGCATATATTTGGATGAATTTAGAAATACATAAATGTCCAGCTTTATTGAAGATAATTCTTTCAAACAGGATTTTCTCAAGTAGTACTGTAGCACCTAATAGTAATTATAGTAGTAATTTTGTTGAATGACAAATTGATAGTATATCTCCACTAATTATTTTAGTCAGTTTCAAAAAGAATGTTTTTTTTCTTCTAATTTTTAACTCTTTAATTTCAATATCTGTTTAAGATCATAAGATTAAATGGCATTTGGTACATTACTTATCTCCAAAGTTTAAGACTACAAGTTTTTTATTTTCTAAAAATTGGTTCCAAATTAAACTAATACAAACAAATTGAAACCTATCGAGTAGGTAAGTAAATCTCCAGTGCAATTTAACGAACAAATGCAGAAATTAACTGATTCTATTTATTAAGGATAGACCAAAGTAGATCTACCAAATAGTTGCATCTGCCATGAGTAATTCTGCATCCATTGCCAATAGTTGAAGCATAGATTGAGAAGATAAAAGGATTGAGAGGGGAAATCTTAGAGGAATGAACAGAGCTAGAGAAACAGAGGTATGATTATACAGAGGAGAGCATTTTCAGAGAATTAGAAGAAGGGGGAATAGAGCCCAGGTGAGGAGAGAATTGATTTCAAAATATATAACTCACAAATATATTTTGGATTTTTTTGGCTTTTCTACCTTTTATCCTATGTTGAGTATCAACATAATGGCCAACTTTTTCAGATTCGAGCTCTCAAGCTCAAACTCGAGACTTCGGGGTACTTACCTAACTACAACATTAGCAAGTATATATTTTGGGCCCATAACAAACAAGAATACATACATGAAAAGTTATTACATTGACACTGACACCTGATAATTACTTAGAAAAATTCACAAAAGAAACAATGAAAGAAACTTACTCTAAATTTACCAGAGTCAGTACAATGTCAGACCATTGAATTGATAGACCTATCAAGACCAGTCTCCGACTTCCTACAAAATCCTGACCATAAAAATTGACATAAGCAACAATTAAACCTCATTAATGTATCCAATTTTTTTAGTTTTGTTTTTTCATCCCAAATTTGATACCAGCTTGAGACCCAATTAATTACATATACTTGAATGAATTGAGAAATGCTTTAAAGAACAATACACATATATGTCTAACAATACAAAATTAAATTTTAGAAAATCTACGAATACATTGAATCACCATCAAATATTAAGTAGAAGACAATATCATGAGCCTCAATATAAATACTAACTTTTACAATATTACTGATCTTGGTACCAAATAAATTTTGACTTTGACAACACTTCCTTCCACACTCTTGCTCCGTCGAATAGAAATTGACCATTATCTATTAGAAATATAAAAGGTAAAGGATGAAAACAAATATGTACCTTTTCAAGAAAAAATAATTATTCTTGTCGTATGTTGAAAGTCTTACTATAAGAGTTACCCCTAGACATTAGACAAAATGAAATCACTTTTCGGGTAGACTGCTAAAAAGAGGTCATTACAGAATAGCATTAGATAGTAGATAAAACACTGCTCAGATCTATTTTAGGCCACATCTATCTGCAGATGAATGTATTGAGGCTTTCCAACAGACCATTTATTTTCCTGACAAGTGAGAGTTTTATAAAATTGATCAAGATGACAAAGCAAAAAAAATTCTTTAACTGATAACAATGTCACAAAATCAAGGGACCTAAACCATACAAATATTTATGAAATTTGTAGCGCTTCAACATAAATTGTAGTATTATACATCTAAAACTTCAAGTGAATAAAATATCAGTTCAGTCATAAATCAATCATTCGACCTCATCATTCTCACATTATTATATAGTATTAATGCTCAGTAAATTGTAGAATTGGTGCCCCAAATCTTAAAGTTCTTAGACTATGGCACTTCTGGAAAAGCGACTTTTGTTAATCTGTAATTTTTGAAATACAGAAAATACTGTTAATTATTATTACTAACATTGTATATAGGGATTTGAAGAGAAGTGATTTTTAGGCTAGGTTTGCACATGACAAATCAAAGATACAAATAAATCTAAAATAACTAAGTCAAGAGTACAAGTATGTTTGTGTTCTTTTCTTTTTTTCTTTCCTAAAAGGTGCTCATAGTCGAGTATCATCTTCAACTTCAGATATGTGGTATTTTAGCAGCATATAAGCCAAGCTCACAGAAACTACCTTTTTGATGTTCCTTCTCTTCTTGTCGATGTTAACAAGTAGTTTCTGATTTTGCATCAGACTGAGGAAGACGGAAGGGTCTTTCCCACTCATCTATTATAACTTATTGCCTCATGTCTGAGGCAAAGAAGATTGGAGGTAGATAAACTGTTAGAGTGGGTAAAAGTCCCACATTGGTTGGGGAATGGACTGGTGGTCTCCTTATATGGACTTGGGCAATCCTCCCCTCATGAGCTAGCTTTTGGGGTTGAGTTAGGCCCAGGTGCCATATCTTTATATGGTATCAGAGCCAAGTCCATTCCCGTTTGGGCTCCCGATCCACGCGCCAGTTGGAACTGGGCGTGAAGGGGGGTGTTAGAGTGGGTAAAAGTCCCACATTAGTTGGGCAATGGACCGGTGGTCTTCTTATATGGACTTGGACAATCCTCCCCTCATGAGCTAACTTTTGGGATTGAGTTAGGCCCAGGTTCCATATCTTTACATAAACTATTCTATCACAATTTTATTTTGTATTTTGTCAAAATTATTTGGGAGCATGTGTGGTTGCATAAGCTTTTACTTCTATTCACGTTAATCCATGTACATTCATATCCTTAGAAAAACTCTAGGGGCAGGGGTGCTTAAATCCATTATCTAAATTATCTGTTTGAATAACTTTGACTTTCTACTCTTGTAACGTCATATTTCCCTGAAAGCAAAATTTTATGTTAGCTTGGGTGTGTCTGCATATCTCTCTCCATATGGACACTTATATGGCATTTACCAGTCAACATGAAGCCAAGTATTTGCCAAGAACATCTTGGTATTTGAGAATGAGATCCTTTAATTTTCTTTCTTATTGTAAAATAAAGGAGACTGGAGACATAGTGACAAGTTAAACAAATTGGAAAAAGAAAAGATGAACCTCATCTCTATTCAGACTACAAAATTATTAGCCCAATACTATCCCCTTTGTAATCAACAACAACCTAGTATAATTCCATAAGGTGGGGTCGAGGAGGGTAGAGTGTACTATGCCCTTACCTCACATTGTGAGGGTATGGAGGCATTATCCCCTTTGTAATCATTCTGCCTAAAGCATCCACTAACAAGATGTTTATGAAATTGTTTCATGGTTAGAACTACTATAGATCAAGGCTAGATGCTGAACAATCAGGAAGCTAATGACTATGTTAAACTTGGCAACTTAAACAAATTGAAATAAAGTAAAGGATCACATTTACATGTTGTTTACCTGTATTATTAAAGGATATTGCAATTCCAAAGATAATCTTCATGAAAGATTAAGAAACTACACCGGCCAAAGCTTCAAAAGCAGCCTTCAGTGATGTTAGGTTTCCCTCGTTACCTAAGCATCTAACTTACCATCCGAGTTTGAAGACTTCTGTTTTAGTATCCCTGCATCATCATCACTATAAAGTTGATTAAAACTTTTAGTGGCCGGTATGAAGTCGATGACTTAAGGGAGAAGAGGAATGCAATAAATTCATAGCAAGCTGAAGAATTTAGCTAAACTAAAAAGGATGCGATGATGTGAATGAGAATCATTCTCTATCGATTAAAAGTTCGGAAATTTTCTAATTAGCTTTGAGTGTTTGTTTTCTTTGTTGATACTTACATAGATTACCACTAAGAGCGATGAATAGCATGGTGCAAATTTGGATGCAATTATGTCTCAGACTGACTGGGCGCTAAGTACAATGTGTCAGTTTAATGATATTGCCTATCAGAGCAACTACTTGAGTTTATGAAGTTTAACGTTGTATGTTATAGATATAATCTTCTAAAAATAGAAAATCTAACTAATTTAAAACCAAGCTATGCATTTGTTCTTAACATGTTCAAAAGGGTTCCTTTTAGAAATTCCCAAAGTTTTTATCCAAATAAATAAAGCTACATCTTTCACAAAGTACAATCTTAAAAAAAAATGACTTTACCAAATAAAGAAAATAAAGTACGGATAAATATAAATCTTTAAACCTAAACCTAAGATAAAAGACATGTAATTTAAAGTTCTGTTCAATAGGATGTAGTTATTGACTGCTATGTGCATACTTTGAAGGGAAATGAACAAGAAAGCCTTGAAGGTCCGGAAAATATGTTCATATTAGGTCTTCGATTTCTAGTGACTTTTGGTGCACTTATAAGGAGTCAGTTAGTATAAGTGCTTGAGTGTTTTTTTAAGAGAATCTTTTATTTCTTGCTTATCTTTGGTTGTGTAGGGGTGTACAAAATGATTTCTTTAATGTTAATCCTACCCAAATAATGTAATGTTATTGAAGTAAATAAAATTAATATAAATTGAAAATCAAGAAAGTCGGAATGTGACCATAACCTTAAAGACCAAAGCGGATGGGTTTCTTCATAGTAAATTGCAATTCTCCATCCATCGCGATTGAGGAATATATAGCATTCAATTGTTACCTAATTCTACAAATACCAATAGATGGGTTTCTACATAGTAAATTGCAATTCTCCATCCATCACGATTGAAGAATAGATTGCATTCAATTGTTACCTAATTCTACAAATACCAGTAAAAGTATTTCACTATAACCAACAAAAGGTATAAGATCATCAACTGATTTTTAATTCAACAATATGATTAAAAGTATAATACAAACGAAAATTGTATTCAGTTCACTGATTGACCATATCCCACAACACTATTAAATACTGAAAGACACCCATATATTTACGAGCAGTCAAGAGACTTTGATTAACGAATGATGGGTAGAAGTAGAAGTAGAAGTAGCAGAAACAGTGGCAACCATACCTGAAGCAGCTACAATACAAGTAGCGTGGTTATGGCGGTGATCATTGATTGCTAGTACCAGAGTTTGATGGAGAATAAGTTGAAATCGACACAGTGCTCTCCATCAGCCGTTTGCAGATAGATTCCATCCCTAATTATTGGTGAAGATTCTCAACTTTAGTGAAAATGCCGAGGGAAGAGATGGTATTTGGACCGTTCTACATAAATGTGTAATTACATATGCGATTGTACATCTTTTTTCCCTTTGGAGAAAGTTTTGGAAGATTTCATTGACAATATCGAGTAACACAACTTCACTTTTTCATATGCCTTTAAGCTCCATTTATGGGGTGTTCGAATCATTTCAATTTTCCTGTTTCATTCCAAAATTTAGATGGGTAATTGAATCCATACTATCATGTTTGATAACTCATCCATAACCTCTAGCAATTGGTATGGGGTGTATACCATACCTATGGATAAACAAACACAATTCAATTTCATAAAATGTGAACTCTTTATTAGATCAGTCATTAATTAGTAATATGTTATTTTCTTCTGGATAAATCAACAATCACATCAGCCATGTATTTCAGCCATAAACATACCTGGAATTATGAAGACTTGTGAATCGATTTACTGTAGTTGGAACAAAAGAGATAGAAGAAATGATGTTTTTTTGCTGAGTGTTTGTGCTTCGAATGAGTTGAAATCTTTTGTTTGGAGTGTGAAAAATGGAAGATGGATAAATTAATAGAAATCTGTCAATTTGTTAGTGTGAAATTATGTTATTGCCCTTGGTCGTCCTATTATAATTACACTAGGTAATTTACCCGCGCTTCGAATGGGCATAAATAATCTTTCTAAACTTTTGAACAACCTTTTCAATAATAGACTGTAATAAGAAAGAAAAAAAGAGTAAATTTTAGTAGGTTTTAAGAACATTTCAACAGAAATTAAATGATTTGACATTATCACATATCTCAATAATTTTAAATATATAATGAATGATTAGAAATATCTTGAATCATTTTTATCTTTTACATAATTTATCATAATATATGTTTGATGATATAACTATCTTGTTAAAACTGAGTGATGTTTTTATGTAGCGATTAAACGTATTTTTTCTATTTTTTTGTACATGAAAAATATAGAACTGATAATTTTATGGTTAGAATAACTCCTTATTAAAAACAAATTATATACAAGTTTTCGATAATCAATATTAGTTATAAATAAATTAAGACCGTTAAAAATGTACACCACAACAATATAAATATATATATTTTTAGAGACAATCTACATTGTCTGAGGTCAAACGTTGACCACTTTTCGTTATTGTTACTTTGTTACTCTAACAAAATTTATAGAAGGAGAAAATAAATTTGAAACAACAACAAAATAATATTGTTGACCCTTTTAGAAATTCATTCTTCATTAAACTGCTGCTCTGAATGCCCTTCTAGATGCTTAATCAATGCAACTTTACGACTTTTTCATAAATATGTATGTATAATTGTTGCATTATGAAAGTACAAGTAGATCAAAATGTTGGATTCTAGACTCATGTTAAAGAAATATTCTCAAACATTAAAAAATTAAAAATGAGTCTAACCTAGATAACTCAAATGCTCAGCAATGACTTGGGACATAAAGGACAACAAATCTATGTTAATAGACATATCTTTTGTAGCTTAAGATATTACTTTTATTTAGAGCAGGTTTTGTTTCATATTCTTCTAATTAAGCTTGCTGAAAATAGTCATAACTCACACCAAAAATATTTAGTAGAGCTGAATGAGAAGGAAAAAAAGAAAAACATTAAAAGGACGAAAGTTTTGTCCATGTGAGATCATATACATACAAAAAAAAAAAATCAATACAATTTTTTAAGGAGACAACAAAACAGCGAGAAAAAACATACATTAAAGGGAGTAAACTATGAGATATCCAATGATGATAACAAATCATTCTAACCAGAAAAGTTCCTCATATTTTAAAATAACATTCCTCAGAAAATTGACTAACGCTTCAATCAACTTTCAATCCTTAAAGTACTCATAATATCCAGTGATAAAATTTACTAAAAATAGATAACAACAACATAAAAACAAAAAATATGAGCATGCAAAATTATTAACTCTCAGAGGATTTTCTAAAGAACACAAAATCTCATCCTTGTATGTGAAGAAATGACGTTGTTGAAGAACAAATTAGAGATTTGTAAGGTTTTTTTTATTGTACCTTCAGCAATTCCAGTAGAGAAAACTTGTCTGAATACTCAATTAACGTTTGTTATTTAATATGTACTAACAAATACTTATAACAATAATATTGTAGAAAATAAACAACAAAATTTAAAGCATGTACTCAAAAATAACAATTAATAATATAAACATAAATTAATGACTGTAAAAACATACTAGGATCTGTAACAATAGAATGAAACAAAATGGAAAAAATCGAACCCACCAAATGCACAGTGTCCCCTTAGGAAAATTATTCCTCCCTAGTACCCAAAATTTAAAGGAATAGATCCTCTCAGGAAAGAACAATTCTATTCACCAGTGTATTGATACAAAAAAATGGTGCCAATGAGTCATTCAACATGAGCAAAGTACACAATTATTTAATTGTCTAGAAGAAGAAGAAAAAGTTCAACATTTTCGTTGTTTTAAAATGTGAGGAAATTTCTCTATTTATAAACAACAAAAGATAGTGTGAACAAATGCTTACTGTGTATTATCGAAAAGGTCATAACCTTTCATAAAAGTCACAACTTTTTATAAAAGGCGCAACTTTTCATAAAGGTCGCAACTGTTCATAAAAGTCACAACTTTTCATAAAAGTCACAACTTTTCATAAAAGTCACAACTTTTCATAAAAGTCACAACTTTTCATAAAAGTCACAACTTTTCATGAAAGGGAAGGCTAGTTTTGGAAATAATAATAAAAAAAAGAATCCTGATTTGTGGTGGCGCCACATAGGCGGGTCTAGGGTTCTCTTTTATATATATACTAGTAAAATTACATGCGCGAATTTTAATATCACGGAATTTATAAAATAATATTTAAACCAATCAGTCATTAATAATGTAAAGGAAAATGAAAATTATTACATCTTATTATTATCTTTAATTACAGAAGCATAACTTAATGACAATAAGAATACATACCAGGATCTGTAACATAAGCAATGGTGTCAGTGAGCCACTCAACATGAGCAAAGTACACAAATATTTAATTGTGAAGAAGAAGAATAAGAGGTTCAAAATTTTTGTTGTTTTAAAATGAGAGGAAATCCCTCTATTTATAGACAATAAAGGGTAGTGTGAACAAATGTTTATTGTGCCTTACCGGAAATGTTATAAGTATTTGGAAAAGTTGCAACCCTTTGGAAAGATCACAACCTTTCATAGAGTCCGGAGCCAAAAGGGCAAAAAAAATTGTCAAAAATTCCAAAAGGGCACATCAAATTTTTTTAAAATCGAAAGGGCAAAATCGCTCCTGACGAAGCGATTTCCCTCTGACATAATGACTAAAAATCGCTACCCTAGCAGCGATTTTATCCAAAGACTTTTTTTCTTTTTTTATTATTAAAAATCGCTACCACAGCTACGATTTTAAGTAGATTTTTTTTCCTTTCAATGCTGCAGGGACAACGTTTTTACTTCATTCATGTCACTACTCTTCCTTTTTCCACCTTCTTTCATCACTTATCTTCCTCTTCTTTACTTCTTCCATTTAAGAAGTTAAATAATTCATATTCTTAATGCTCTCTCTTTTGTTCTTCAAATGTGTTTAATCTTGCCCCTTTTGAAGTTTTTTTTTAATTCAATATTCTTTTATGAGGCATATGTTGTTGGTGATGGGGTTAAGTTTTGGACATTTGAAGACCTTTAATTTGAAGAACAAAAGAGAGAGAATTAAGAATATGAATTATTTAACTTCTTAAATGGAAGAAGTAAAAAATAGGAAGATAAGTGATGAAAGAAGGTGGAAAAAGGAAGAGTAGTGACATGGATGAAGTAAAAATGTTGCCCCTACATCGATGTAAGGAAAAAAAAATTGACTTTAGTCATTGTGTCAGAGGGAAATCGCTTCGTCAGGAGCGATTTTGCCCTTTTGGTTTTAAAAAAATTTGATGAGCCCTTTTGAAATTTTTGATAATTTTTTTTTGCCCTTTTGGCTCCGGACTCACCTTTCATAAAAATCAAAACTTTTCATAAAAGTCGCAACTCTTCATTAAAGTCGCAATTTTTCATAAAAGTCATAACTTTTCATAAAAGTCACAACTTTTCATAAAAGTCTTAACTTTTCATAAAAGGCGTAACTCTTAATTAAAGTCACAACTTTTCATAAAAGTTATAATTTTTCATAAATTTCACAACTTTTCATGAAAGGGGAAGGGTAGTTTTGTAAATAAATAAATTAAAAGAAAATTTTGATTTGTGGTGGCGCCACGTAGGAGGGCCTAAGGTTTTCTATTATATATATGATTATTTGCCCTCTTTTTATTTTCAGTATTTCTATTATTCCCTTGTTATTATGTTAAGCTCTTTTATTCAGAAGAACCCTAAAAAATTCTTCTTTGTTCAATATTAATTCCTGGCGCAACTCAAGGTACTTGCTAAGTTTTTTTAGTTTCTCAAAACCATAAAAGTTGAATCTTTTTCTTCATATTCATGTGGGTTTTAATGTTTTTTCTTTTTTCACTTTCTCTGTATGTGTTTTCTTTTCTTCATATTCATGTGTTTCTTTAAAACTTGTTTTGTGTTGTTTGATAGGTAAGCAATAATCATTATTCTCTTTCTCCTTCTCCTTCTCCTTTTCCTTCTCCTTCACTGCTCTCTGCAACTCTCATTCTGCTTTGCTTCTTCGAGGTATCATACAGTTTTGGGTGAGTTTCTTAATTGTCTCTCTCTTTCTTCTTTATTCTTTCAGTGTCAAATTTTGTATTTTTTTTATGTCGATGTTGTCTGATTTTTTTATTGATGTTCTTCTACAGCTATATGCATAACACAAGTTAAGAAAAGGTAAGACTATCGAGTTCTTCTCTTACTTTTTCTCTGTACTATCCTAAAACAACGTAATTCATGAGGGAGACGTAAAAAGCTTACTCTTATATTTAATTTTATTTACATATTTGTTTTACCACCATCTATTTAAGAAGTGTGTTTGTTGATAATAATAATAGCAGTTTATAGTGTTTGTTTATTTAAAGTACAACAAATGCCAATCTCCATTCAACTATTTCAAGATTTTTCTTTCAATTCTCATATTGAGCTGTATCCTTCAAGATGTCTTATTGTTGTCATTGTATTTCTGCTTCTACAGACCAATTAGCTTAATCCCTTTACTTATGTGCACTTCAACACTCACTTTTTTCAAGACAAAGGAGAAAGGAATTGATGAAGAATCAAGAGACTTGTAGTAAAAAAAGAGTTGGAGACATGTCTAGATGTTTCTATAAGGATAAAACAAAAAACAAAAAAGGGACAAAATATCTAATTCTTGAAACTACAATAATGCCCTTGGTCATCCTTATGATGGCTTTTCTATATAGTAGTAATTAGAAGCATCAGTATATATTTGGTATCAACATGGTTGCTTCAATGTCATATAACTTTTGTTTAAGGGCATTTTAGACATTGGACATCACTTGCTAGGTGTCTCTCAACCCTGAAGTTGGCAAGCCACCGCTCCATTCCAATTTCCACAGTTAGCCGCTCTTTCTGAAATTCACCGTCTTGCTAAATTCACTGCCATATCCAATTTGTTCTCTATCTGCAAGTTTTTGATGTCATCGTCTTTCCCTCAATTCAATCACCTTCTACCTTCAAATTACTGTTTATTGGTGTTCTCAGTTAGATTTAATATATTGTTGTATTGTACTCATACATGCAAGTGTTTCTACCATATTTGCGGATGCATGTTTCTTTTCTATTTGGTTATTTTTTGAAAAATATTCATTAATTGAAAGAATGTCCATGATTTGGAGAGTTTGTGTTCCACACTCTTTTCAGGTTTTGATCAATGTTGGTTTATGTTATAATTTCTGTTTTTTTTGCCTGGAATTAATTTGTGGTGATTGCTATTAATTTCTTCCTTCCTTCTCTCCTGTTTGTTTTGTATAAGTGTTGTTGGCATCTTCTCTAATCAATTCATAGGAGTATGTTGTTTGCTTTCAGTTGTAGAATTGTACTTCACTTTCCACATCACATATTCAATAAAAGTCTTGTTCATATTTCTAGAACAATTGTCTATTGATTCGAACTTATATACTCACTGATAAAAGTTATTTATTCCTTAATTTTTCGACAATTCAAAGCGATGTATGTTTCAAAGTGCATGTACATCGAGACTTGACAAAGAATAAAGATACAAATAGTTTCACATTCGAGAATAAATCAGACTGGTTAGCTTTATTTGCGATATAGGTAAATTGATGGTAGCATTTTTTTTGGAAATCAATTTTTGATTCTAGCATGTAGAAATGCTTGTTGGATTGTTGCTATGTGCATTACTGTCTGCAACAGTTACAATAGTTAAAGATAGACCATCAGGTATTTGAATTAATGTAGAAAACAAGATGTCTATATGCTTGGGAAAAGTTGATAATCAAGTTTACATCAAAATGTTACTGATCAAGTGTACTATCTATGATCATGATCCTCATGTAAGTGAGTCATGTTTTTGCTGAGTAGTCCGTGTTTGTGAAAAGTAGGAATTATGTCGATCTAGAACAAAAAATATCCTCTAACTCCTGCCATATCTGAGATTATACCTAATGATCATCGTGAAACAAAGGGAATAATATCAAATGTATCCCCCTCTGCTACTTGACAACCTAAGGAGAAGATGATCATGCAAAAAATAGCTAGGGGAAGTGAGTTTAGATGAGGATGAAGTGTTCAAAATTGATGAGATTGAACATATCTTAGATTAACCAATTATAATTAGTATCAGGTCATTTTAACCTGATATATTTTATTGATTTTCTAAAGAATGTTAGGGCCCTACGAGTAAAAACTCGAGTCTATTACTGCAACTTATGCAAAAAGAGTAGAGTTAGATTTTGCAGGAACTCAAGTGCAAGTGTTAGTCCATAGAATAAGACATTCAATGGTGTTGGTGTTTCTCTGGCTGATTTTAAAAATCCTCCTTTTAAATTGGAGACTTGTGTGAATGACCTGTTAAATATGATATGACCAAACAAACTGATTTTCAGCATGTCAGATCAATATTTTGTAGTACACCACCTAACAATGTGAGTGTTCACTTACCACATTTAGATAACATAGTATCACCTATTGACAATTGCTAATGTCATAAATTATTATATAATGTTATGCAACTATATTGATTGTATATTCGTGTCATCTCTTGCTCATCTTTTTAGATACCACCTTCTTCTCTAGTGGATCGTAAGGATGTAAGTTAACCATGCTCTCCTTCCAATTTTAGTATGGATTAATGTGGTGATACTGTATGCTAGATAGTAGATGAAAAAATATTGGTGAAATTTCCAGATTTGCATGATATATACCTCATTTGTGCTTATATTATAAAATAACATGAACTGGACAGAATAGCCAACAACAGAAGACATAAAAGAAAGTTTAAGAAATGTCCAAATAAGGTTTTCCATTTTGACCTATACAGTCAGATTTACGTTATGAAATGACATACATCATTTTTGTCATCAATGCTCAACCCTGCAACATTTGGAGTTATATTATAATTTGTTTTCCTCAAATATTTATCGAGAAGATGCACCAATTGACTGTATTTAGTCTTTTTTTAGCTTACTGATGGGAGAGACGTCTTTGGAGGAAAAGAAGTTGCAGTTAGTTGTATTATGAGCTTTTTTGTTATGTTCACATTGTTGGCATAAAAAATATTGAGCTCTTTGGTTGTACATCTGCTTTGTGCTCTCAAAAGACACTTGGTGCTTCCCATGGAATGATATTTATATCCTCCAGTAAAGAAATTTTTTAGCAATAGGTAATGTTTGTGAGATCCTTGGTAAAAATTATAAATCTTGTGCTTTTTTTTGGCAATAAATAATGCTTGTGAGATCCTTGGTAAAAGTTATAAATCTTGTGCTTGGTGTATTATGATATGTACTGAATGAGATGCTAATGAAGTTAAATTGGACATTTGTAAATATGGGCCCGTGCTGCACGGGTAATTATCATCTAGTTTGTTCAAATGGATGAGTTTGTTCGAGAGTATTGCAGAGGAATCGAAACAAATACCATATTTATTCCTCCCTGTAGACACGTAATTTTTGACTGAACTTAAATTTTATACCATTTTTAGTGGTTAAATATTTTAAAAATCTAAATTAAATATTTTTGACTTTAATCTTATTTTTTTTAAAAAAATATTTTAAAAGATTTGAAAACAACAAGAATAGAATCACTTTTTAAGGTAAGTTTTATTTTCAATTGTTTAAAAATGAAAAGAAATGGAAAGTTACACAAAAAAAATATGTATTTTCTTTTAAATTAGATTTAATAATAAGTTAATATTTCTTAATTATAATTTAGAATAGCTATTCATTTATTCTTGTATTTTTATTAGCTAATATTTTTATTATTATTATAATATTTATTATATTTAATTAAAATAAAAGAAATAACCTACCACTACCCTCACCCCACTTACTCCTCCACTACCCCCACATACCCCACTCAACTCACCACTCCCACATACCACAATTCCTCACAAGACACACATTACACTACTATATACACAACACAGCAATACACAAACGGAAAAAAAAGAAGAAAAAGCAACCCTCACACTACACCACTACTGTCTACACACACGGACACAAAAAAAAAACAGCAACAAAGGAAAAACATGCTGCACACACATAAACATTCACGCAGGAAAAAAAAAGAGAAATTCATTTTATTTTTAGTCTACTTTTCTTTCAAAAATTCATCAATACATTCACATATTTTCTTCCTTTTTCATTACTATTTTATTTAAACAAAACACATATACCATCACAAATCACCTACAAAACTTGGTGGGTGTTCTAATTGAGGTTCAATCAAGATTTTGTGGTATTCAACTTTTACTTATCTCTTTAATTTATTTATGGAATTTGATGTAATTTTATGACAACTTTTCTTATAGAATTTTAGTATTTTATTTTATTTGATTTTTCTTTATAAAGACTAAGTATTTTTTTTAACATTAGACAAACTTTTAGGTACGTTAAAATTATTTGTTTAGATTAAGAATGTGGTTGCGCATTTTTTTTGAGACATAAAAAAAATCAAGGATGCAGTGATACACCTTGTCCAATAATATAATTAAATGTTATTAATCTAAAGTAGAGACTTATAGAAAAAAATAGATTATTAGGTGTGATGCAAAAAAGACAGTTATGTCTCTAAATGTCAAGATCAAGAATGCGGTTACACATCTAGGTTGAAACTAATAAAATTCAACAATTAAAACATGCGAACAAACCATGGCCTGAAATAATATATCCAAGAATATTTTAAAGTAAGTATAAGTCAATAAAAAGCGATCGTGCTAGAACCACGGGACTCGAGGGATGCCTATACCTTCCCCTCGGTCAACAGAATTCATTACCCGAATTTTTAGTTTGCAGACCAAATAAAGAGTCATTTCCTTTTGATTATGGATTAAACAAAAAGGTGACTTGAAACACCATAACTAAATTCCAAGTGACGACTCTGAGAACATAAAAATAATCTCCTAATCAATACCGTCACTTAAATTGGGAAAACCCTACCGCCTTGCACGAAAAGGGGTGTGGCACTCCCGTTAAATTTTATTTGGGTCTATTAGTTGTAGGATAAAAACCGCCAAATTGAAGGTCAATAATGACTAAAATCACTATTTTGGCAGATTGTGTGTTCATCCAACTTTCAAGTTCCAATATAATTCCCAAGGCCGCCGACGCCGCTTTTGCTGCTTCTGCATCTCTCTTGTTTGCTGCAAAGCTCACACAGAAAACCCTAATTCCCTACTCCGGAATTGGATAATGGGTAAGGCCGTTTCTTGTTTTAAATAGTAGTTTCAGCCTTTCCTTGTGAAGTTTGTACTTATTTCAGATGTTTTTTTTTATTTTGTGATACAGAGAGAAAAAATCACGTAAAGAAAGTAGAAAAGAAGCTCGGACAGTTAAAAAGCATAAGAAGTTTGATTCATGGATCCAACATCAAGTAATTATTTTACGTTTTTCTTTCTTTTTGATTTCTAATTTATCTGTATTTACATTCTAGCATGAATTGCATGAAAATAATCAATTTTGGGCATGTTATTCTATTTTTTATCTGGTGGTGTATAGTAAGAGCTTTGGTTTCGAGTTGTAGGAGTAGCAATGTAGAAACATCATGTTAAGTATCCTAACCGTTATATCAGTGTGAGCTCACCAGTTATAACTTTGGTGGGCAGAATTACCAATTACCAGTGTTGTGGATGTGTTGTAACAGGCAACACCGATTAGTCAGGATGCGGCTAACCTGGTCGGTGATGATAGAGGCATAAAAAGCTCTTCTTTTTGGGGAGGAGGTTCTAATTAATGATAATGTTCATGAATAACCAACCAACAACATTTGATAATGCTAATTACTGAGGCAGATTTTATTGAAGCAAATACTTTTATTTTTGACATAAGGTTAACTACTACCACTCATGATAAAGCACACAATTCAACTTGACATGATTTTCTTTCCTGTCAATTGCTTCTGTTTTTGGTCGTAGCAAACACAAAAAACCCGAAGAACGTTGCCAAATTCAAAACCAACACACACAGTGCATTCACGGAAAGATATCCAAGTCCAAAGGCATGAACATTTTCACTCCTTAAGTTCAAAGAAAGACTTGAACACTTCTCCACTGGTGGTTGCCTCTAAGGCTGACAATAGGAGTTTGAAAATGACAGATGCTCGAAATAAAAATTTGATGACCTCTATAGATCTCGATATTGAAGTTAAGAATGACTTGCAGGCATCTCCACAGTTGGAGTCTTCTAAGGTGGAAAATAGGAGTTTGAAAAGGAAACATGCCTCAAATAAAAATTCAAAGACAATTTTTATGGAGTATCTTGAAATGGAAAAGGAGGGAGACGCTATCTCTGCGGACGTTGATCTGAGATTGGAGAGGAAACTCGCTTTGAAACTCAAGGAAGAATTTGTAATTCAATTCTCTCCGGGTGTGACAGAATGACGACTCTGTTGGGGATCAATCTAAACTCAAGTAGCAAACTCAATTATTAATTTAACATACAAAATTATTGCCACTACATGCACAATTAAAGGGATTAAATGACATTACGGGAGGTAATCAAGAAAAGGGACATCTCAAGATAATCAGTGATTTCGTAACCAAACTTATCAATTTTAACCAAGAATCAACAGTCCGGGTAATGTTACAAATACAAGGGTAAACTTCCATACAATAAGCTAAGCGAGCAAGAACAACAAACACATGAAGGAGACTATAATTCAACACATAAACAGTTTATAAAATCTGAAAGTGTTAGGTAGTAATTCATTTTTTAGGACTAAAATGACTTCTACACCAAACATACCTAGAACTTTTATCACATAGCAAATAAGAAGAAGAATAAACTTGCTAAGATGAGATAATGATTTAAAAGAAACGTACCCGGACGGATTTGTTAAAGATCCGTCTTTTGACCGACTTGAAATTTTCAAAAGCTCCGCTGGAGCTCGATTTGTTCGCTGGTCGGAGCAGTATTTGCCGGAGTCGGAGCTTGTTGTTGCTGCTGGTCACCTGTTGCTCGGAGCGGCCTTCGTCGGAGCTGCTGGCTCTGGGTTTCTTCGTCCTCACCGGAGAAGCACGGAGGAAGGCGCTGGTTGTTGCTATTTTACGCCTCAGACAGCGCTGCTGCCTGCTGTTGTTCTCGCCAGAGGTTTCGCCTTTGTTGGCCGGCTCACTGCCTCGTCGGAGCTCGTCCTTGGAGGGCTGGAGACTCACTACTCGGAGAAAGAGAAGAGGGAGAAGAGAGAGGGGGGGGGGGGGGGGGGGGT
>JAJOOR010024030.1:0-16739 GCA_036250505.1 Solanum acaule | reverse complement strand
GAAACAAGTTGGTGTGTGGGTGAACTAACCCATCACTGAAAGATCTCACATACCTTAATAGGGATCACCCCCGACGAATTCCACTCCAAACGCTTGACGTTCTTGGCGAAATCTTGGCTTTTCTCCCTTTCTTTCTTACCTTCTCTTTTCTCCAAGCTCTAAGCGTGAATATAATTTTTCTAATCTGACCAAAATAAGTTTTTACCCCAATAAATCCCTAAAAACGAATTAGGAAATAAATTAGAGAAAAGACTACTTTGCCCTTCCTTAATTCCGGATTGGGACTTTCCTCAATCCAACAACCCAACTTCCGAAAGGCATACCTCACTTATACGATGTCGAAATCGCGCAAACTTGGCGGCGTTGGAAAGATCTCTACAAAGGCTTTCCAACCATATCAAGAGCTGCTCCTATCTCATCCTGAGTTAGGAGTTATAGCCATTTGAAAATGGCCAAAACTCACTTTCTTATCTTAGACAAAATTTCCAGATTTCCTTATTATTTCCAAAAATCAACATTTTCATATTTTAAACTCTTTATAGTCGTTTCTAGGTGCGAGATGTTACATGAATGGTCATATTGCTGCATCATCTGAGGACGTTGATGTGGAGGAATGTGTGATCCTAAACACCTATTCCATTGCCTCTAGAGTAGTTAATGGGACCTGGATCATTACGAAAATTCACATGAGCAGCTTTGGCTTGTGCTCCATCATTGTGTGGTCGACTTTCCTCATCCCTCACAATGTGTGCATGACTTCAATTATCTCCTTCTTTTACATAGGGACCATTTGGCTGACGAGTCTTCTTCTTGAACTTATAATTGGGGATATCCAATCAATTGATAACAGTTGGCTTTAGTATGACTTGTCATCTTGCAATGATCACACTGAGGATTCCAATCCCTCTTAAACTTGTTAGGAACTTGACGAGCAGTCATAAGAGCTGCAATTTCCAGATTTGCAACTGTGTTGGCTGAATTTGTTATGATTCGTTGGCTTTCTCTTTCAATCACCATTGAATAAGCCTGATTAACAGAAGGAAGAGGAACTAACATCAGGATCTAACTTCGATCCTGCTCATAAGTTTCATTAAGACCCAATAAAAAATGTAACAACTTCTGCTGCTTCATAAACTCAACAAAACCTCACGATTCCGTGCAATTACAACCAGGAAAAGGCGCGATGCAATCAAACTCTGCCCAGCATAATCTTAATTTTGTAAAGTACTCTGCTATAGTACTTGTACCCTGCACCAAAATGACGATTTCCCTATGTAATTGAAAGATCTGTGACCCATCCATTTTGTCAAATCTCTCCTTGAGATCTCGCCACACAGAGCAAGCATCTGTAGAGTAAACAATTCCACTCAATAACTTCTTGGAAACATAATTCATGATCCATGAAAGGACAATTGCATTGCATCTCTCCCATAAATCAGTCAGATTAGGACCGAATCCATCCTTCCTGCACTTTCCATCGATTAGCCCCAACTTGTTTCTTCCAAGTATGGCTATTCTCATCGACCTGCTCCATACAGAATAGTTCTCAGATCCTGTAAGCTGAATAGAGATCAATACAACTCCAGATGTGTATGCAGTACTCAGAAAAAAAGGATGATTGTGACTAAGTTTCTCTGGCAGTTCATTGTCAACTGCAACAACCATTGTTGAACACAGCAACAATTTCAATTACACCTTGTTAAGCTTCGATTCAGACCATATCCGTGGCTGATTGTTTTGATACCATGTTGACAAATTGAATTGAACACTTGACAGAATTAGGAAAAATCTAGAAGAAAACCATCTCAAAATATCTTCAACTAAGAGTGAATACAATGAATTAAGCGAATAGAAAAAATAACTAATCTTCTACTTTATATAGACTCTACAACTTAATCACATGGACAACTGACAATTACTTAAAGTATTAACAACTAACTAATTTAACAGATTTTCCTAACAGTTAGTTATAACTAACTTAAGTCGTCTAAGTAACAACTCCTTTCTCATTATTTTCAATATTCAATTGTTGGACCTTACACTTAATTAGTCTTATTCAAACTTAATCATGATCATAGATAAATCATCTAAGTTTCGATACCATAAAATAAATCTTCTATATTCGTTTTGGTTAATTCAAATGATCAAGATGTCTATGTGAGTGAAAAGAAAGAGTATATTACTACTATATTCCATGACATATTTATATATGTAGAAGTTGGTTTAAACACTACTTATAAAATATTAATTCTTCATATTCTTTCTTTATCCTTCCCTCAATTAGTGTGAAATCAAAATCAAGGGATAGGGAGTATAATTAACACGATTCCTCTCGTGTATTCGTTGGCCTAACTTTGACAATTAGGCATGTCCCATAAACAATATGTGACATGTTCCTAGGATGGTGGCAAATATAAAATAAATTGACTTTTTATTTTTAATTATTACGCTAGTTTTCCTTTGTCTTTTATGAACACGATAATGGAAATTAATGTTTAAATATATATTTGGCCTTATTTTATTTAACACCTTTCTGCTGGTTTGCCACTTACTAAAAGGAAAGAAAGGACTTATTTACCTATAGATTTTGGAATCCCTTTTTGAAAAATAAAAATAGAAATTACCAAATATTTATTTGGCTAAAGCAATTATCTATTTTTTGAGAGATTAGTTTTCAAATTTTAAAATCTGCGTTAAATTTATTTTTGGGTCAAAATATAATCATTAATTGATTCTTTTTAAAATAGTAAAACTTGCCCTTAACTTTTATATTTATATGAAAAAAAAATCCCTATCTATACTTTAGGTTTGTTTTGCTTTTAAGTTTGTATGCTTGATTTGTATAAATTCTTCTTTAGATTTGTAAATCTTTGGTAATATATATGTGGTGTCTCATCTATTACATTGAATGATATTTTCTTGTAGTGTATAAATTTCTCTTCAAATTCGTAAATCATTATCAGGTCTCTAATCTCCAATCATTCTTATCATATTTTTTTCCCACTCATAATTAGATTAATTGTAATTTGACAAATTATACTGGCTAGTAATTATGTTATTAATATTTTTTTTATTAAAAATTATCATAATTTTAGGCTAATGTATAATCTAATTCCTCATAAAAATGATAATTTTATGTGGAACTTATTTGAATATAAGATTATGATTTGAGGCAATGATAATAAATGTCACTAATGAAGGTTGTGCATAATTTGAAATTAGCAACTATGCTTGTTTCGGACTATTGGATATTTTTATAATTTTGAAACTTATGGATACAAGTCATGTTTCATGTTGTTTTTTTTTAAAAAAAAAAATGAAATATGTTTTAAAAAAAATTCTAGCCAAACACATTTTGAAACTTCAATCCAAACTTCACTAAAATGTGATTTTTTAAAAATATTTGGAAATATATAAGATGCATTTGGTAAGGAGAAATATATTTTAAATTTTTTCATATTTGGTTAGTCAAAATATTATGGAAAATATTTTATCTCGGGAACAAGTTTCTTACAAATGAGAAATTAATTTCTACAGTGAAAGTAAAGTAAATATGTTTCATAAGTGACATTTCAAGTTAATTATCTCCTTCCTTCCTATCCACTCAACGCTCCTATTTCCACCAGTAGATATATAACTATTTTAGTGGCAAATAGATAAAAGAACATGAGTTTATATACATAAAAATTTATTTACACTATAAAATTATATTATTTATCTGTCATAGATATATAAAACTCAAACTCATAATAAACGAAAGTATTATTATAGAGATTACTTATAATAGAGCTTGTGTTAAGAAACATGTGAAAAATGAAATTCTTTTTTGAATAGACGAAAAGTTTTCACTGAAGAATTATTCTAAATTATTGTTTCAATTCTTTAAGAAAAACTTTTCTCTAATATATAATGCTCATAGTCTCCTACTCCATTTAGCTTTAAAAAATAATAAGAGTAATTATTACACTATTAAAATAACTAAAGGCCATTATTAATTATTAATGTTACGTAGCCCGTGTTACCTACTAAAGTATGCCGACTGGCCATGATGACTGAAACCAAAGACTAATTAGTATAATTAGTACTACAACAGCAAAATTAAACAAAGGAAAAAAAACAATTAATTAGGCTATAGAAAAAAAGGATCAGGAATTTATGTATAGGAAAAATCCTTTTAGCCAGAAAATTTGGCAAGAATTTGGCCAGAATGATATTTTATCTATGTTATTTTACCTTTTTAAATATTTTTACCCTTACTTTAATACATTTTAATTAAAAAATGAAAAAAAGATCAGTTTATTTTAAAATAAAAAAGATATTATAGATTTTTTAAATTTCTGGCCAAATTTTCTAACCATTTAGCATTATCCTTAGGTATATTATATATACACTAAATTTTACAATATTTGTTGATCCGTAGTCCGAACGTATTTATTGTTATGAGAAGTAATAATGCAGCGTATTCCAAACAAGCTACGCAACAATAAATAAAATTCTTGCCGCTATATTTTAATGGAAATAACAAATATGAATATTTATAAATAACACTTTATACTTTATATAAATTGTTGGGTTTTAAAAGGTGTGAATAGAAAATGAAGAGTTGCGACTTTTATGAAGAGTTGTGACTTTTATGAAAAATTGCGACTTTTACGAAAAGTTGCGACTTTTACGAAATGTTGTGACTTTTATGAAAGGTTGTGACCTTTCCCGAAAGATTATGACTTTTCCGAGGGTTGTGACCTTTTTGGTAAAGCACAATAAGCATAATTTCACACTACACTTTGTTGTATGTAAATAGAGAGTTTCCTCTTATTTTTCAACAAGGAAAGAACTAATAATTGACTTCTTCTACTATTACTAAATCTAGTATTCTAAGTGTATTTTACTGCCGTTGAGTGGTTCGCTGACACTGTGGTTGTAGGTACCGATACACCAGTGAGTAAGATCGTTCTATCTTGGGAGGATATAGTCCATTAACCTCGGGTACTTAAGGGGAATAATTTTCTTAAGGGGACACTGTGCATTCAATGGGCTCGATTTTTTTCTTTGAGAAAAATATTTTGTATATTGTTTCTAATCTGTTTTGGATTCTATTTTCTCTACTAGTTTTAATTTTCTAGTTTTGAAAATACTCTTTAAACTTTATTGTTTCTTACCAAGTTCTTCAAAATTTTGTTCTAAGTATTTGAGGAATACAGGATGAACAATATAAATGTTGACAAAGATTTTAGCGATTGTGATTTCAATAACATCAACTCAATTACTGCTTAGCCAAAAAAAAAAAAATTACTGCTTAGACACTTTTTAAAATTTGCATGCACAAATGTTAGTATTAAAAAATCCCACTGACATACAGCCTAAAATTGTTTAATGAATCGTGTCAGAACAAGTTGTCATTTTCTTTTGTTAGCTTAATTAGGTCAGGAGCGAGGTTACGAGCTGGCAGAGACAGAAAATCTGGGCACTGGTGACTAGTTAAAGGTGTGCTCATTCCCCGAGAAAGGAAAGGAATAGAAAGAAAAGAAAGAAGAGGATTCTTGGGTAGTATATCAAAATTGATCGATGACATTATTGCTATTCATAATTTATTTAATAATATGATGGTAGATCAGACATCACATACATATTACAGCTAAATTCACCAAGGACAACATAAGTGGTCCTGTTATTTAGTTTAATGTTGTTCACATTCGTTACCTTAATTTAATTATGAATTACTATTGTACTATAAAGATAGTGTACTTCAGCCTTCAAATACGTAGTATACAACTGTCCGCAACTTCCATTTACATGCTTCTTGATTGGTAGGGGTCATTTGGTAGCTAGAGATGGATAAACAAATTAAAAATTATTCAATGAGATAGTTATTCATTGTTGTAAAACTAAATGGATGTCATGTGGGTCACTCCTTTAATTGTCATCACTTGACATACTAAATGAATGCCACGTGGGTACCCATTTAAGAGGTGTCATCACTTGGCTAAGTGGATAACTTCCTAATGGCCAAATGTTAGTTTGTATGTTACTAATTGACAATAAATAGCCATTACTAAAGCATGATATATAAGAAAAGTTTGGAATATCTTATGCTCTCCCTTTGTTTGTTCTTCTTATTAATTTAGTTTATTAATATTAGTTTGTTAGCTAGTTATTTTATAACACGTTACCAGCACGAGACTCTGCCAACTTGAACTACTCTAAATAGG
Source organism: Solanum acaule (assembly GCA_036250505.1). NCBI lineage: Eukaryota > Viridiplantae > Streptophyta > Magnoliopsida > Solanales > Solanaceae > Solanum > Solanum acaule. The sequence goes on along the minus strand of JAJOOR010024030.1, from coordinate 10,530 downwards.
TAAAAAGGGTAAGAATTTTATTTTTCTAAAAAATGTCTAATATTTCTAAACTTGATTTTGTTGCTTTGGATATATCGAGCAAAGGATACTCATCATGGATACTAGACGCTGAAATCCACCTGAATGCAATGGGTCTGGTAGACACCATCAAAGATAACAACCAGGCATCCAGCCAAGAATGTGCAAAAGCTATGATATTTCTCTGCCACCATCTTGACGAGGGGATCAAAATGCAATACCTCACCATTAAAGACCCCCTTATACTGTGGAGTAATTTGAAAGATAGATATGACCACCTGAAGTTGGTCATTCTTCCACAGGCGCGTCATGATTGGTTTAATTTGAGGTTACTAGACTTTAAAAGTATAACTGAATATAATTCTTCAAATGTATAGAATTATATCACAGTTAAATTTATGCAGAGAAAATGTCACTGAACATTGAGAAAAACATACTCCACATTTTCTGTCTCGAGTATGCTCATACAACAACAATATCGAGAAATGGTTTTTATAAAATATTCTGAATTACTTTCACATCTTCTTATTGCTGAACATCATAACGACCTACTGATGAAAAATCATGAAAGTCAACCCGTTGGTTCTATGTCATTCCCTGAAGTGAATCAGGCAAATTATCACCAACGAGAAAAAGGTTGTGGCTCCTATCATGGTTGTGGCTCCGGTCATGATCGTGGTCGTAAAATAAATTATAATCATGATGGTCGTCTTGCACCAAAAAATGACCAACAGTATAAAAGGAAGGGTGAAAGACAAGAAGTGATGCAAAAGAAAAATTCAGAAAGTGTATGTCATAGATGTGGAGGAATGGGGCACTGGTCGCGTACTTGTCGATCATCTAAGCGTCTGGTTCAGCTCTATCAAGCATCCTTGAAAAAGGGTGATAATAATCCAGAAGCAAACTTTATCTCCAAAGATAATGTTGAGCTCATACATAAGATGGATAATAGTACAGAAGCAAATTTCATCTCCGAAGATAATGTTGAGCCTATGCATCTGGATGTAGTTGATTTCTTCGTATTCCCTGAAGGAAAAACGATCAGTGACGACCCCGCGATAATCTAGATAATTTCTTTTTTCTGTTTGTTTAGTTGGTATGTTTATGTTTTCCTAGTCCTTGTAAATATAATATATTTGTTTAGTAGTAATATTTTATTTTGTTTATATCTGTTTTGAAGAAAATATGAATATGCCCCAAATTTCATTTGGATCAATAGTAGATCATGCTGACATTTGTGTAGTTGATAGTGGAACAACACATGCCATATTTAAAGATAAGAAATACTTTTCTTACTTGCTTAGAAGAAAGCAAATTTTACTACAATTTCTGGTAATTCGAAATTGATTGAAGGCTTCGGAAGAGCTACTATATTTCTGCCTAAAGGGACAAAACTTGTCATAGAAGATGCATTGTTCTCTTCTAAATCCCCAAGAAACTTGTTAAGTTTCAAAGATATCCGCCGAAATGGATATCATATTGAGACACTAAATGAAATGAATATTGAATACCTTGGTATAACCAATTATGTCTCAGGCCAGAAATACATTTTGGAGAAATTACCAACCCTATCTTCTGGCCTATATTATGCAGAAATGTGTACAATCGAAGCACATTCAATCGTAAACCAGAAGTTTACTGATTTAAATACGTTTGTGTTATGGCCTGATCGAATAGGTCATCCTGGATCAATAATGATGAGACGAATCATTGAAAATTCATATGGACATCCATTAAAGAACCTGAAGATTCTTACGAGTAATGAGTTTTCATGTGCTGCTTGTTGTCAAGACAAATTGATTACTAGGCCATCTCCAATGAAGGTTAACATTGAATCCCTTCAATTTTTAGAACGTATACATGGGGATATATGTGGACCTATTCACCCATCTAGTGGGTTGTTTAGATATTTTATGGTCCTAATAGATGCATCTTCAAGATGGTCTCATGTGTGCCTCTTATCGTCTCGCAACCTAGCGTTTGCAAAATTATTAGCACAAATAATAAGATTAAGGGCGCACCAGATTATCCTATTAAGGCTATTCACCTTGATAATGCTGGAGAATTTACATTCCAAGCTTTTGATGATTATTGCTTATCAATTGGGATAAGAATTGAACATTATGTTGCTCATGTTCATACTCAAACTGGCCTAACAGAGTCATTTATTAAGCGCATACAATGAATTGCAAGACCACTACTTATGAAAACGAAATTGCCCACTACCGTATGGGGTCATGCTATCTTACATGCATCATCACTCATTCGTTTTAGACCAACAAATTATAATAAATACTCCACGTCACAATTGGTATTTGGTCATGAACCAAATATTGCTCATCTGCAAATTTTTGGATGCTTTGTATTTTTGCCAGTAGCATCACCTCAGCGCACTAAAATGGGCCCCCAAAGAAGGTTAGACATATATGTTGGGTTTGATTCACCCTCCATAATTTGCTACATTGAGCCATTAACGGGAGATTTGTTCACTGCAAGATTTGCAAATTGTCGATTTGATGAAACAACTTTTCCGCAATTAAGGGGAGAGAAAAAAGAACTTAAAAGTGAAATTGCATGGAAAGTTTCATTAGTATCTCATTTTGATCCACGTTCTACTATATGTGAACAAGAGGTCCAAAAGATCATCCATTTGCAAAACATAGCAAATCAAATGCCAGACACATTTACTGATTTGAAAAGGATAACAAAGTCACATATCCCTGCAGTGAATGTGCCTATCCAGATTGACGTCCCAAAAAGACCATCTACAAGTGTCATGGCTTCTGAATCACAAACACGCCTGAAGCGTGGTAGACCATTGGGTTCAAAGGATAAAAATCCTAGAAAAAGAAGTACGAAAAATGACACTACAAAAGAATCCCATGAAGAAATTCAAGATCTGATTAATCCTGATTTTCCTGAAGAGATCAGCGAACCCAAGACTCAAGTGAATGAAAAACTTTCAATAAGTTCTACAGGTGATTAGATAAGTTTAGATCGATAAAAAATTATAGTGGATAAGGTTTTCACATATAATGTTGCACTTAATCATATGCAAGAAAGTGGGGACCTTGAGCCTAAATCTGTCGAAGAATGTCGACGAAGATGTGATTGGCCAAAATAGCAAGACGCAATTCAATCAGAATTAGACTTACTTGCTAAACGTAAGGTTTTTGGACTTATAGGTGTAAAATCGGTTGGCTATAAATGGGTTTTTGTGCGAAAAAGAAATGAGAGAAATGAAATTGTAAGATACAAGGCATGCCTTGTTGCACAAGGATTCTTTCAAAGACCTGGTGTTGACTATGAAGAGACATATTCACTGGTTATGGATGCAATAACTTTTCGATATCTCATCAGTTTAGTTGTACATGAAAATCTTGAAATACATCTAATGGATGTGGTTACAACTTATCTTTACGGTTCACTTGATAATGAAATTTATATGAAAATTCTGGAAGGACTTAAAATGTCCGAAACATATAGTTTAAAATCTCGGGAAATGTGCTCAATCAGATTACAAAAGTCATTATACGACTTAAAACAATCAGGGCGCATGTGGTATAATCGCCTCAGGGAGTACTTGATAAAAAATATTATATAAACGATGCAATTTATCCTTGTATTTTTATTAAGAAAACAATAACATGGTTTGTTATTCTTGCTGTTTATGTTGATGACATAAATCTCATTGGAACCCCAGAAGAGGTTCAAAAGGCAATCAAATATCTAAAGAAAGAATTTGAGATGAAAGACCTTGGAAAGACAAAACTTTGTCTTGGTCTACAAATTGAACATTTAGTAGACGGGGTCTTTATCTATCAATCTGCATATATTGAGAAAATTTTGAATCGATTTTACAGGACAAAGCACATCCATTAAGTACTCCAATGGCTGTTCGGTCACTTGAAGTGAGTAAAGATCCGTTTCGACCTTAAGAAGAGAATGAGGAACCTTTTGGTCCTGAAGTACCTTATCTTAGTGTAATTGGTGCACTTATGTATCTTGCTAATGCTACGAGACCTGGCATAGCATTTTCTGTTAATTTGTTAGCAAGATATAGTTCTTCCCCTACACGAAGACATTGGAATGGAATTAAACATATATTGCGATATCTAAAGGGGACTAGTGATATGGGTTTATTTTATACTAACAAAGATAGTGCAGATCTTGTTGGCATGCAGATGTAGGTTATTTATCTGACCCACATAAAGCTCAATCTCAAATCATATATTTATTTACATTCGAAAGTACTGCTATATCATGGCGATCTACAAAGCAGTCTATCGTTGCTACTTCTTCAAATCATGCTGAGATAATAGCTATTCACGAAGCAAGTAGAGAGTGTGTATGATTGAGATCAGTGATACATTTCACCAAAGAAAAATGTGGTTTGAAGTGTGATGTCAAGGTACCTATAGTGCTCTTTGAAGACAATGTTGCTTGTATAACTCAACTAAGATAAGGCTTCATAAAAGGAGATAGAACGAAACACATTTCACCAAAATTATTTCTCACACATGATCTACAGAAGAACAGTGATATTGATGTACAACAAATTCGTTCAAGTGATAATCCAATAGATTTATTCACCAAATCTTTACCAGCCTCTTGAGAAGATGGTACCCAAGATTGCAATGCAAAGACTTAAGCATCTAAATCGTGGTCTTTATCAAGGGGAGTAAAATATGCGCTGCACTCTTTTTTTCTTAGTCTAGATTTTGTCCCACTAAGTTTTCCTAGAAAGGTTTTTAATGAGGTAGCAAACAATGCATATTATGAATGTCTATATATATTTTTGTTCCTTCAACTTTTCTTTTTACATGGACATCCAGGGGGGTGTTATAAAACTAAATGGATGCCATGTGGGCCACTCCTTTAATTGTCATCACTTGACATACTAAATGGATGTCATGTGGGGCACCCATTTAAGAGGTGTCATCACTTGGCCAAGTGGATAACTTCCTAATGGCCAAGTGTTAGTTTGTATGTTACTAATTGACTATAAATAGCCATTATTAAAGCATGATATATAAGAAAAGTTTGGAATATATTATGCTCTCCCTTTGTTTGTTCTTCTTATTAATTTAGTTTATTAATATTAGTTTGTTAGCTAGTTATTTTATAACAATTCATTATATATATAGAATAATTTATTCTATTATTATGATAAAAATAATGGATTAAATAATTCTCGGACTAACTAGTATATTTCCGTATTTTATTTCAAAATTATTATCCTTCATCTCGTATATTAAACGATTTCTTACATACACGGTGATCATCAATTTGAGTTTGAAGCTGGAGTAGGCACGTTTTCGTTGAAATGCTTGCTTCAACAAGGACATTTTTTAAAAAAAATAATTGTTTCTTTTGATCTACTTTAATTTAATTAGTGTATATATTTTTTTGAAATTATGAGATCTGTTTTAGCAATGACCTTTACTTTTAAATTCATATTAATTATAGATTTATTATTTTGAATGTCAGTAATATTTGTGTATATTTTATAACTACACTTTGAGTAAGAAAATAACGATCGATGATGAAATATACTTTAATTATGGACCTCTTCACATTTGATTTGTGAAAGAAAAAAAGAAGAAGAAGAAGAGACATCTACGACCACACAATTATATAGTATAATTCATTACCGCTTGAAATTTATAAAGATTAATAATATTTATCAAATATTTATTTTACAGAAATGAACTAATATTATTTAATTAATACTATTTAAAAATAAATTTATGAACAAATATTGAACCTATGCACAACACAACACGGGGTAAAAATAATAAAACTTTGACTTTAGCTCAATCATAATTTCTAAATGTTACTGTAAGGAAAAAAAGAAGCTAGATTCTTGACTAATCTCTTTTTTTGACTAGTAAATTATATTTGATACCATTACCAACAAATCAGAGTGGCGCAGCGGAAGCGTGGTGGGCCCATAACCCACAGGTCCCAGGATCGAAACCTGGCTCTGATATGAGTAGGCTTCCAGCGTTACAAATGTTTTTTTGGGTCAAATTTGTATCCTTTACGACGCCGTTTCGTTCTTGCCGAAAATGAAAATGAGAAAAAAACCCAGATGAGATATTACTATAACGAGAAGAAGGAAACTAAACCCTAGCCTCAGAAACTTCAAAATTCCACAAAATCTCGCGATAAATCAAACAGATCTCTCTCTCTTTTCTGCAACTTCCGTCTTACCGTTATCTCTCCATGTAAGTTTTCTCTCTTATTTCTAGTCTATTTTCTCTCTCTATTTCTGTTTTCCCTCTCTTTCGATTGCTGTTTCGCTGTTCAAAAAATGGTAGAAATCAACACCGTACACTCTAGAACTCTCTCATTTCAGCTTGCGAGTTCATCATCAATGGTGACTACAAATAATTGTTTCATCTTTTACCTGGAAATTGAACTACTACCGGATCAAGTTTTAATGGTGATTGTTCAGAAATTAACAGTTTAAAATTGATTTAGTTTACTAATTTATGCTGTATCTTCTCTTTGATTTTTAACCGAAACGCTGTTATTGCTTAGGTTTGTGTAGCATCAGTCCACTGGGAAGCGAATCCCTCTATAACATAACCAGTAAGGCACTGAACTACCTTTTGTTATTTCTATTTGAAAAATCTCTAGAATTATTGTTTAGTTAATTTGGAGTGAGCTTGGTGAGTTATTACTCCAGTTCACTCGTATTCCTAAAGTTAAAAAATATTCATTGGGACTTATTTTATGGCTTTCATGATTCCTGATTATACTTTTTGTTACAATGTTGTACCTGAGATTAAGTAGAATCAGAAGTGTGTACATCTCTAGCCTTAATGAAGCTAGAGCATAATATAGGCCTGTCTTTGTCCCGACTTGGGAAGGGAATGAAGCATTATTACAAACTTCAGATAAGCTCAGTCATAAAATTGATTAGTATGATGAAATCTGAAAAAAGAAGAAGAGGGTATTATGTAGTCTAGGAAAAAATAAGGTTGATTTTCTTTGTTGGTTTAATTTATCACTAGGTGATACATAATCATTCACTCTAGATTGCTGTTTGAATAAATATGTTGCTTGCATCAAGCTTTTAGCTCTATCCATTGATCTTCTAATGGTAGTTAAGTCTAAATTTCTTTGATGTAAGAATTTTTTGTCACTTGTTTTCCTTTTTAATTAGAGTTCAAAAGTATTTCTATGTGTGATAAATGTTGTGTTAGTCAATCTGTTTCCATCTAAAAGTGCAAAAACAAAAAAAGTTTTGCTTATGAGTAATCATATTTTGGTAGGTAAGTTTGTTGGATGTTAATTGTTGTTGCCTGTTACAAAGTCTCTGAGATGTGTTTCCTATCTAGTAAATGCTGGAAGTAGTACAAGAAAGGACATCTCAAAAGTCATACGCTACAAATGCTGTTCCTTCCATCCTGTTATTGAGGAATGCAAAAGATATACATATATCCAACCCTAAAAATACTAAAAAAAGGAAGAAAGAAAAAAGAGCTAAAAAAGTGTCATACTACAGTAGGTATTATTTATACCGCGCGAAAGAAAGGCACTGCCAAATTGAAACGGAATAAAGTTTGAAGTGATGGATATGTTGCAAGATGAAGGAAGTATAATGTTCTTATCCAAAAAAAAGAAAGTAAAATGGTTCATATGGATTTCCAATATACCAAAACGGATAATTACAACTCTGTACCTAGAGATGACAGAGACACTGCTACCTATTTTCAGGGGGGGGGGGGGGATGATTTTTTGTTGAGGATGAATATGTAGAGCTGAGAACTTGAATGTCCTTAATTGTCCTTTTCTGTCGAGAAACGCCACTATGTCCAAGCAGAACAGTCGAAGGGAATAACATGGCTTTTCTTTCCAAGGTCGATTAAGTAAAGGCATCACTTGTTGAATTCAAAAGTAAAGCAATCCTATTACAAGGAAGAAAGGACATTGGCATGATTTCCATGATGTATTTCTACCCTAAACATCCCAGATAATTCATCGAGATTTAATCCAAAAGACTTCTGAATAATCTTTTAAAAAAAATATACAGATGGGATGAGACTATATTTCTTGAGCAAAGAACAAAACCAAATTTGTTCAAATAGTCCGTCCAAAGTAACCACATATTAAATGTGATCAAAATCATAATATCTTGTTCTGAGCCCCCATATCATTCAATCCTTGCCTTACCGAATGTCAAATATGGTGATCAAAGCTCTGGTTGATGCTTCCCCTTGTTTTGAAAGATAATCTTTAGAAGATAATTAACCTATCAAAAAAATATGTATGCTTAATTACACTTCTTCGCCATATAATCAAAAGAAATTTAGTTGATCAGTTTAACAAAATAGAACCTAGTTTTGATTTGGGAATTTTGAATGGACAACACTTTAGCGTCCTTCTTTCTTTTTCATTCTTTTTACAAGGATTCAAATTGATTTATGGAGTTTTAATGCAGTTGATTGGTGGTAAAACTGTCGTGTGATTTGGTCGTGCTGTTTTTCCAATTTAAATGCTGGCAGTTTTTAACACAATGACAATCATTTATAGTTGAGATTTTCAAAAGTATCTTGGTATATGATCTAAAGAAGCCTATCCGTACACATCACTTTTAGCTTTGCTAGTGAATCGAGATACATTATTGTTGCATGAGTTGAAGATGATCGGCATATTAAATAGCATTTTTTTGGGGCTTATCATTGAAACCTAAGATAATATATACCTACCCTAGTCACAGATTGACACTTGATCATATCATTGTATTAATTTCAAATCATTAAAGAGATTTCCTGAATGACATTTATGTTTCATTATTGTGCACTGTGTTATAGAATCTTCTTTATCTTAAGAGGGGAAAGAAAACAAAAAGAATAAAGAAAAGCCCATCTTGGATGATTCAGAAATTTATTTTTTGAGCACATAGTCAGAAAATTCTCTAACAGATTTTTTACTGACAGTGGTTCGAGAAAAAGACGTCTGTTGGGAATATGCTGAGAAGTTAGACGGGAATAAAGTGAGGTGTAAATTCTGTCTTAGAATTCTAAATGGTGGCATTAGTAGGTTAAAACACCACTTATCAAGACTTCCCAGTAAAGGTGTGAATCCATGTACTAAGGTCAGGGATGATGTTACTGACAGGGTAAGGGATATAATAGGATCAAAGGAACCTCCTAGTACTAAAAAGCATAAGCTCATTGAGACAAAAGCTCTTGCAAATATCTCTCCGGAAAAACCGCTTTTATCTGTGGAACCAATAACTCCAATTGCAAGAATTTTTCCACCAATTGGGCAGGCTATTTCTTCATCTGGAAATAACCAAGAAAATGCTGAGAGGAGTATTGCATTGTTCTTTTTTGAGAACAAAATTGACTTTGGTGTAGCAAGATCTTCCTCTTACCATCAAATGATTGAGGCAGTAGGGAAGTGTGGCAGTGGGTTTATAGGTCCTTCTCCTGAAACTCTGAAAGCAACATGGTTGGAGAGAATCAAGTCTGAAGTAAGTTTACAGTCAAAAGATGTTGAGAAAGAGTGGGCTATGACAGGTTGCACTTTAATTGCAGAAACATGGACGGACAACAAAATGAAAGCTTTGATCAACTTCTTGGTTTCATCGCCCTCCAGGACTTTTTTCTACAAATCTGTAGATGCATCTTCATATTTTAAGAATCTGAAATGCCTCTCTGAGTTGTTTGATTCAATCATCCAAGATTTTGGACCAGAGAATGTTGTACAGGTAATTGTGGATAATACACTTCAATGCACTGGTATAGTGAACCATATTTTGCAGAACTATGGGAATGTTTTTGTGTCCCCTTGTGCTTCACAGTGTATAAATGCAATTTTAGACGAGTTTTCAAAATTAGATTGGGTAAATAGATGCATTTTACAGGCACAATCAATCTCGAAGTTTATATACAACAATTCTCCATTGCTTGATCTCATGAAAAAGTTCACTGGAGGACAAGAGATCATTAAGACTGGTATCACGAAGTCTGTGTCAAACTTTCTCTCTTTGCAATGTCTATTGAAGTATAGGTCAAGATTGAAAGTTATTTTTAACAGTCCAGAGCTTGCTGCCAATTCTGCTTATACAAACAAATCGCAAAGTGTTAATTGTATCGCAATTCTGGATGACAATGACTTTTGGAGGACAGCTGAAGAGTGTGTTGCTGTTTCTGAACCCTTTCTCAAAGTTATGAGAGAAGTTTCTGGAGGAAAGCCAGCTGTGGGCACTATATATGAACTACTGACCAGAGCAAAGGAATCTATAAGGACATACTATATTATGGATGAAATAAAGTGCAAGACATTTTTAGATATAGTGGATAAGAACTGGAAGAACAACCTCCACTCTCCTCTGCATTCAGCAGCTGCCTTTTTGAATCCTGGCATCCAATATAACCCAGAAGTCAAGTTTCTTGGGTCAATAAAAGAAGATTTTTTCAGAGTGCTGGAGAAGCTGCTACCAACTCCCGAACTGAGGCGAGATATCACTACTCAAATCCTTTTATATACACG
>JAJOOR010024029.1:0-18346 GCA_036250505.1 Solanum acaule | reverse complement strand
TGGGATTGACCCCAACCTACAAGTTGGGTTCTTTACTTGATAACGATCGCTTATGCTTCTTTAGGGAGGTGTAATTTGAGCGTATCAAATTTTGGCGCTGCTGCCGGGAAATTTGGCTTTTAGATTTATTTTAACTACATTATTGAACGTTAGTCAAATATTTCCTAATTTTAATTTTTCTCTTTGTTTTTGTCTCTCTCAGGTTCTGACTCTAGTGTATGCCAAGTACACGGAGCCAGGGTGAACCACTTACTCCTTACGATCCAGAGTTGAACCGCACTTTGCGAAGAATGAACAATCCAAGAGATAATCCGATCGGAGGAAATCTAGGTGATGCAGTTGAGTTACAACAGTTGAGGGTAGTTGGTAAGGACAATCAGATTCCAGTTGACAATCAATTGGGAGATGCATTGAGGGTGCAAGATCCACCAGGCCCACCACAACATGACAACTATCGGGGTAACGTCAATATAGCAAACTCAGATGGACTATTATCCTACCCCCTCTACCTCCAGGGCACACATTTGTGGTGACTAGTAGCTTGATGCAGATGCTTACAGCAAGGGGCTTATTCTCAGGATTGCCATCGGAGGACCCACATGTTCACTTAGCCAAGCTAAGGGTGGTTTGCAAAAGTTGTGTAGGTAGACCAGACTTGGATATGGATGTCATCTGATTACGAGTGTTCCCTCTATCACTGACAGGCGATGCTGCAGTATGGTTCACTAAGCTTCCTTATAACTCAATCTTTACATGGGACCAACTGACGGATGTGTTCCGAGCAAGGTACTATCCAGTGTCCAAGAAGCTAAATCACAAAGATAGGGTCAATAATTTTGTAGCATTACCTGGAGAGTATGTGAGTAGCTCTTGGGACAGATTCACTGCGTTCGTAAGAAGTGTCCCAAATCATTGTATTGATGATGAGTCACTGAAGGAATATTTCTATCGAGGTTAGGATGACAATAATAAAGCAGTGATTGATACTATTGCAGAGGTTCGTATGGAGACTGCGCATATGCACAGATTTCTAAAAAACTGGAGAAGATCTCTCGCAACAATAAAGCATGGAGCACTAGGAGGTCAGTTACTGGGAGAAACACATTTGCCATTCAGAATACAAACACCCAGTCTGCGGATGAGATTCTTCAGGAGATGGCTCAGATGAGGACCGAGTTGGGGTTGGTATTGAAGCATTTGAGTGGAGGTGCAGAGAAGGTAAATATTGTGAATTACTTTACTAGAACGCCACCACCAGATGAAGAATGTTACTAAGGAGAGGATGTTTATGCGATGAATGATCAGATTGGGGGTTTTTGACCAAACGCCCAAGGATCCAACGCGGAAAATTGGTGCCAAGGTCAAGGAAATCAAGGTCGGAACTATGGAAATTACAATCGAGAGGGTCAATATGTCTGGGATGGGAACTTCAATCGCGACAACAACTATAACAGGAACAACTATGGCAACAGAAATGATCGGGTTGGACCTTATGTTCCTCCTCAAAATTGGGAATCTGGTACTAGGGAAGCTGGAGGCAATATGGCACGTATTGAAGATATGATGCAAAAGATGATGAGAAGGTTTGATGCAACTGATGAGAATGTGAAGGAGATGAGAAACAACTTGTCTGGTATTGGTCAAAAGGTTGATGCCCAGCAGTGTCAATAAAGCTCCTAGAGCAGCAGATGACCCAGTCTTCTACTACAGTGAACCCACGTCAACCTGGTACTCTTCCAAGCAATACCATCCAGAACCCAAAGAATGACGGTCATTGTATGGCAGTTACTACTCGAGGGGGTAAGCAAACCATAGATCCACCTAGGCCGTCTGGGTGGAAGTTGAGATTAGAAAAGAAGATGATGTGGTAGAAGTTAGAGAAGAGTCTGAGAATGCGACAGAGAAAGAAGCGGAGATATCTCAAAAAGTGGTCCCCATACCTAGACCTCCACCACCTTTTCCACAGAGGTTAGTGAAGAAGACTAAAGATGGTAAATATCACGAGTTTATTACTATGTTGAAGCAACTTTCCATCAACGTTCCATTGATAGAAGCTTTGGAGCAAATGCTTGGGTATGCAAAGTTTATGAAAGATATGGTGACAAAGAAGAGGTTTGTAAGTTTTGTAGATGATGATAGATTGCAGCATTGTAGCGCTATTGCTACAAAGTCTCTTGTGCAAAAGAAAGAGGATCCTGGTGCCTTCACGATTCCATGTACTATCGGGCTGTTACACTTTTCTAAGGCATTGTGTGACCTTGGTGCTAACATCAACCTCATGCCATTGTCTATTTACAAGAAGTTGGGTCTAGGGGACCCAAAGCCCACTACCATGCGGTTACTGATGGCTGATTGAACTGTGAAGAGGCCCATTGGTGTACTCCATGATGTGTTAGTGAAAGTGGAGTCTTTCATTTTTCTGGCGGATTTTGTGATTCTTGACTGTGAGGTTGATTTTGAGGTTCCCATCATCCTTGGGAGACCATTCCTGGCCACAGGGTGTGCATTGGTTGATATGGAGAAGGGACAGATGAAGTTCAGACTAAACAATGAAGAAGCAACTTTCAATATTTGTAGATCCATGAGCAGAGTGGTGAGCTCCAAACAATATCTGTTATAAGTTACAGAGTTGAGAGTGGAACAAAAGTGCAAATTTAAGAGCGACTAGGTGTTGAGGCACTAGCAACAGTTATGATGAACTTCGAGAGTGATGGTATTGAAGAGTACGATGAGTTGGTAGATGCACTAGCTAGATGCGAATATCGGTCAAAACCAAAGAAGTATGAGCTAGACATGAAGAATCGTGAGTCCCCACCCGCGAGACCATCAATTGTGGAGGCACCAAAAGTGGAGCTTAAGGCTCTACCACTGCATTTGATGTATGTATTTTTAGGTAGAGAAAATACTTTACCGGTCATAGTTGCGGCAGATTTAAATGCCAGAAAAGTAGAGTGCTTAGTGACTGTGTTAAAGAGGTTCAACTGAGCTATTGGATGGACTATTGCGAATATTATTGGGATCCCTCCCGGTATTTGTTCTCACAAAATCCAACTCATGTCAGATCACAAACCTAGTATCGAGCACCAAAGAAGACTAAACCCACATATGTAAGAGGTAGTTAAAAAAGAGATCATCAAGTGGTTGGATGCCGGAGTTATTTATCCCATTGCAGATAGTAGTTGGGTGTGTCATGTTCAATGTATGCCCAAGAAAGGTGGGATCACTGTGGTTCCTAATGAAAGAAACGAGTTTGTTCCGATGCGGCCCGTGACTGGATGGAGAGTCTGCATGGACTATAGGAAGTTAAATGCTTTGACATAAAAGGACCATTTCCCCATGCCATTCATAGATCAGATGTTGGATAGACTTGCTGGTAAGGGTTGGTATTGTTTTCTTGATGGTTATTCGGGCTACAATCAGATTTCTATAGCTTTAGAGGACCAAAAGAAGACCACCTTCACTTGCCCTTATGGAACTTTCGCCTTCAAAAGGATGCCATTTGGTTTATGTAATGCTCCAGCGACATTCCAGCAGTGTATGATGTCAATATTCTCTGATATGGTGGAGGACACTATTGAAGTGTTCATGGATGATTTCTCTGTGGTAGGTGACTCTTTTGACCGTTGTCTAGATCATTTGGCCGAGGTGCTGAAAAGGTGTGAAGATTGCAATCTAGTGCTAAATTGGGAGAAGTGCCACTTTATGGTGAAAGAAGGAATCCTGTTAGGCCATCAAATTTCTGAGAAGGGTATCGAGGTTGATTGAGCAAAAGTTGAGGTAATAGAAAAGCTTCCACCACCTATCTCTGTAAAAGGTGTTGGAAGTTTTCTTGGGCATGCAGGTTTCTATAGGAGGTTCATCAAGGACTTCTCTAAAATTGCACATCCTTTGTGCAAACTGCTCAAAAAGGAATCTAAGTTTGATTTTGATAATGCTTGTCTGAGAGCATTTGGAGAGTGGAAGAAGAAGTTGATTACTACACCTATCATTATCTCACCAGATTGGGGACAACCGTTTGAGGTAATATGTGATGCAAGTGGAGTGGCGCTTGGTGTGGTATTGGGACAGAGGCGAGAGAAAATACTCCATCCTATTTATTATGCTAGAAAAGCTCTAAATGTGGCCCAGAAGAATTATACTGTGACTGAACAAGAGCTTCATGCTGTGGTTTTCGCATTCGAAAAATTTCAATCCTATTTGTTTGGTACTAAGGTCATAGTGCATACTGACCATTCTGCATTGAGGTATCTGATGGCGAAGAAGGATGCAAAACCGAGGTTGATTAGATGGGTATTGTTGCTGCAAGAGTTTGATTCTGTGGTAAAAGATAGAAAGGGGACTGAAAATCAAGTTGCCGATCACTTGTCCAGATTAGAGGAAGAAGCTATGATAAAGCTTGGTGATGGGGCTGAAATTAATGATACTTTTCCAAATGAGCAGGTTTTGGCTGCTTCTCATGATCTGATTCCTTGGTTTGCAGACTTTGCTAATTATTTGGCAAGCGATTTGGTGCCTCCAGATTTGTATTTTCACCAAAGGAAGAAGTTTTATGCATGACGTGAAGAAATTCTTTTGGGATGAGCCTTACTTGTATCGTAGTTGTACATATGGGATTATTCGTCGCTGTGTGCCCGAGGTTGAGATGTTGAGTGTACTTGAAGCATGCCATTCGTCGCCTGTAGGTGGGCATCATAGTGGTATTCGGACTACACATAAGATTTTGCAGTGTCGGTACTACTGGCCTACCATCCACCAAGATGCTCATGATTTCGCAAAGTCGTGTGATCGTTGCCAAAGAGAAGAAGGGATTTCAAAGAGGCAAGAGCTTCCTATGAATCCCATATTGGTAATAAAGTTGTTTGATGTATGTGGCATTGATTTTATGGGTCCATTTGTGAGTTCACATGGGATGAAATATATTCTTGTTGCGGTTGATTATGTATCAAAGTGGGTGGAAGCAGTTGGGCTCCCCAACAATGAAGGTAAAAGTGTCACTGCATTTTTGAAAAAGAATATTTTCTCCAGATTTGGTACACCAATGGCAATAATCAATGATGAAGGTTCCCACTTTTGTAATAAATTGTTCAAGGCACTACTTGAGAAATATGGTGTCCGCCACAATGTAGCCACTCCTTACTACCCGCAGACTAGTGGGCAAGTTGAAGTGTCCAACAAAGAGATTAAACAGATTTTGGCGAAGACTGTAAATGCAAACAGAACGGATTGGTCAAGGAAGCTTGATGATGCTCTATGGGCTTATCGTACTGCCTATAAGACTCCCATAGGTATGTCTCCTTACCAACTTGTGTATGGGAAGTCTTGTCATTTACCAGTAGAGCTAGAGCATAAGGCAATGTGGGCAATGAAGAAACTAAATTTGGATTGGGGCGCCACATCCAATTAGAGAATGAATGACTCACCTAAAAGCTTATGAAAGTTCAGCCTTGTACAAAGTGAAGATGAAGCGGTACCATGATCAAAGAATTGAAAAGCGAGAATTTGTGGTTGGTGATCTTGTGCTTCTATTCAACTCTAGGTTGTGCTTGTTTCCAGGCAAACTCAAGTCCAAATGGACTGGGCCATTTTTGCTCACAAAAGTGCTCCCCCATGGAGCGGTTAAGATTAAGAATAGGGAGGGAACAAGGTTCATGGTAAATGGGCAAAGGATCAAGCTTTATTTGGGAAATGCTGAAAGTATGCAAGAAGTGATTGAGGCCTACCATCTTGATGAAGTCTGAATAATCAAGAGACCTGCGTCGTGCCGCGATGTTAAATCAAACGCTGCTTGGGAGGCAACCCAAGATGTACAATCTAGCCAACGATAGGTTTTTGTTTCCATCTAGCAGTTATGTGTTTTAGTTGATTCTCTGTATTAATTTAGATATGTGTTTAAGTTTTAGTTTTTTTTAGTGTTGGCTAGAATTAGCATAGGGTCCATGTCTAAAAAGTGTCCAAAAAATGTAAAAAGAATAACCTAATGGTTGCTACTTGTGTAAGGACGAAATGAGAAATCTGCAGAAAAAGGTCTAGTGCAGAGGTCTACGGGCCCCATTGACGGTCCGTGGTTCAATTCACGGACCGTAAATGGTGTCCATAGATCCCAGGTATGTTCTGAAATTTTTTCAAGTTAAAATGTCATCGACGGTCCCAATCTACGGACCGTCAATTGATCCACGGACCGTAGACGGGGTCTCGTGGGTCCAAACTCTAAGGCTGCCTGACCCGACCCAGACCCCTAATTTAAAAAACCCCCAATTTTAAATCATTCCACTTCTCTCCATTTAATCCCACAACTGTTTCATAACCTCCCAAACTCCTTCAATCACTCAATAATCACTCCATCACTCCCCAAATTTATCTTCCCTTCCTTTTTCTTCAAACCCCTAAATTCTCTTTCCTCTACAAAAATTCCTATAAGGTCCGGTGTTCGGGTTAGTAACCAAGAGGTAATTCTTTGGTCTTGCAAAGCCTAGTGTCGTAACGCAATCACCTCACTCCTCGTTGCTTGTAAGGTAATAGATTTTCCCCTCACTTTGAATTTCGGTTCATAGATTGAATATAGAAAGTCGGGAGTCGGGTTTTGACCTTGGGTAATTGGTAGATGTAATTGCATGATAAAATTGGAAGTTACAATACCCTTGGAACGATAGATAGTGATTGTGTTGCCTTATTGTATGTGATTATAAGGCTAAATGTACGTTTCGACTTAGGGTTCCAAAGTTTGTCCTAAATACTTGGTTAAAATGATTAATCGGAATCCTGAGAATGACAAACTAGCATGATTCAATGTTAAAATACATAGTTAGACTAGGATATTGTTGAAAATAGTCTAAGATGTGAACTTGAAAATAAAAAAAAATTGGTTGAAACCTGGCACAGTTCACATCCACGATACCCCGTCTACGGACCGTAGATCCATCTACGAACCGTGGACTAGATTCGTGGTTGGATGCATTTGTAAATTTCACCAAGTATGAAACCACGGATATGGACTGCGGTCCGTAGATCAATCTACGGACCGTTCTGCACATCCGTGGTTTCTATATGTAACTAATAGTGTTGGTCCTTTGATCCACGGAAGGGTTCCACGGACCGTAGATCAGTCTACGGACCGTAGGCCTCCTCCGTGGATGACCATTGTAGCCTCTGTCTGAAATTTTCATGGGACTTCGATATTGTTCGTTTATAGTTCTAATTTTTTTTAGTGTGTTTATGGTTAGTTTTGGCACTAATATCGCTTCCACAGGTACGATGGCATCCAAGAAGCTAGTCACCTACTCAAAACAGGGCAAGTCAAAATCTGTTGCCCCTAGCTTCAGGTTAATCGATGAGGACATGGACACAGAAAAGGATCCAGCATACGTTCCTCCCAACACAAGGACTTCTCCCACTGCACCCCGAGCCACCAGAGGCACCCTCCGGAAGTAGGTTCCGGACGTAGTCACTGTCTCCCAGTCTGATGAGGAGTACACACTGATCGGGTCACCAACTGGCTACTTCCAGTGCAACTGAGGGGTCTACGTCTGGCTCTGAGTCTGGCCAGGCTTCGGGCTCTTAGTCTAGCCATGCTTCAGGGTCTGAATCTGCCCATGTTGTAGGTTCTAGTGCTAAATCAACCACAGGGTCCGGTGAGAATGATCAAGCTGCCTCATCTGATGAGGCCACTAGCTCGGAGTTCGTACCTGCACCACGAAATGATGATCCTACTCCATTAGCCAGCGAGCTAAATAGATTGTGTGTAGAAGGCCAATGGCAAATTTATCGGGATGCCAAGATGTTAAATGACAAACAGAAGATGGTCTGACTTATTACAGAGGAGCGCAGAGTCCTCACGGGGAGCTTGCATACTGTCCCGGACATCCACCGACTTTTTAACCTTCACAAGTGTGACTGGATGGCTCGAGACCCAGGGACAAATAGCGAGGAGATTGTGCGGGAATTCTACGCTTCTTATGCTGCCAATCTCAGTGGTTCAATTTCCAAGCAGTCAAAGCCCCTAGCCCAAGATCCTCTCACTTCCACTATGGTCTGAGGTTGTCTGATGGACATATCACCTGCCACCATCAGCTGCTTTTTCTATGGTCCTACCACGGGTCACTCTTGGTCACTAAACCATTTTCCTCGTGGGATCGACCCCAACCTACAAGTTGGGTTCTTTACTTGATAACGATCGCTTATGCTTCTTTAGGGAGGTGTAATTTGAGCGTATCAGGTGAAGCGCCGATTGGTCACTTATCCCGCCGATTTCTACAAGACCTGCATTTTCTTGGGGGTTAAGACGGCGGTCTTAATCATGGTCGTCGACTCGCTGAACTACTCTTGAGCTCGCCGAGTTTTACAGGCTCTGAGTTGAAATTGTCTTGAGCCGTACATCGAATCAAGTCAGGCACGCCGACTGGACCATTTGCTTGCCAATCTGCATTTTCCAAAAACTTTCTGCATTTAAACCTGCATAACCATCACACCATTATTTACAAAAAAAAACTAAATCATTAAACGGTTTTGGGTTGCCTCCCAAACAGCGCCTTAGTTAACGTCGTGGCACGACGCAAGTCAACACTCAAACCTCATTTTTGGGGTTAGCCATAGTATCACTAAGCAACCCCCTGTTTTGCTGCGAGTTGAGAATGGTCAACGCATGACCAGTGGCGAAGCCACCCTATATTTAGGGGGTTCATCCGAACCCCTTTCGGTGGAAAATTATATTATTTTTACATGGTTAAAATATTTTTTTTATGTATATATAGTAGTTGTTGAACCCCTTTAGGCTACTTAATGTGTCTATTTCTTCAGATTTTGGATCCCCTAATTAAAAATTTTGGCTCCGCCACTGCGCATGACCCATAAGGTTCTCGACCAGCTGGACAAATTTGGAATGAGATCCAATCATTTGCTTCATCACTTTGATGCTCTCCTTCATTTCTTCCAGTTCTCTATCCTGCCAGTCACTTTGTGGAGTATGATTGAGAGCATTCCCTCAATGCGTTTAACCTCATTGTCCTTTGGCCTTCTTCGCTCATGAGAAGGGATGTATTTATCCTTCTTTTTGCATTGGACTTCGATCACCACCATCTTTTTGGTCAACTCTTCCATCTGAGTCATTAGTGTGGCCAACATGAAGTCTTTTTCTGCTTCTTGGTTCGTTTCAGCCATTTGATCAAGCAATTGAGCTGCTATTACATATGGTTGTTTTGCAATTCCTTCCGGAATGAGTTGGTCGACCAACACCTTGTTTCCGGGACCAAGACTTCTATAGAAACAGTCAAGGAGAGCTATGTCAGGAATTTCATGAGTTGGGCATTGAATTATCAATTCTTTAAATCTTGCCCATGACTTATGGATCCGTTCACTTTCCAGTTGCTTGAAGGTTAGGATGCAATCCCGGAACATCATTACTTCTAATGGAGGAAACTTCATTAGCTCGCAAGTATTGTTCGATATACTTACCTCCCCTACTTTAAAGTACCAACAAGCAAAACAAAACTAAAAATTAGGTAAGTAAACTACGATTAACAAAAACAAAATTCGTCTTAACCAAAAAATTTCACGTAACACCACTCCCCGGCAGCGACACCATTTTGATGTTTGCATAATCAAGGCACAACTTCCAATTTGAGTGTCTATGATCGTACAGTAATATAACCCAACCGAATGGGTTGGGGTCGAGTCCCAAGGGAGCGGTTCCTGAAAATTAATAGTTAAGCGCAAACAATTCTAAAGTTAACCGTAGCGAAAAACATTATCGAGTATAAACATACTAAATCTAAAAGGGATGACGCAAGCGTCAATTATCAATGGGGGTTTGTAGTCAAGTAACAACTAAAAAATAGTAAAAATATAAGAAAATGAGATAGAGAGACGGGATTCTTGGGATGTGATAGGAATACGGGATAGACTAAATTATCGGGTACATGCTTTAGATAGTAAATTGTTGAGTATTTGTGACTTGGCTAGACTATAGTGGGGGTAAATTCTCTCTCGAGCAACTTACCCCGAATCAACTTGGTTTCTCTCGAACATCGAGTTGCCGCATTAAGCACAGCCTCCGCCTTAGCCCATTCACTCTCTCGAGCTGAATGTGTGGGAAAAGGACTAAGGTTCATTCTCTCGAGATGAACCCATGTCAACCCAATACCACCAGCTATCAATTTAGTTGTCTTAGTTTTACGACCTCTCTCTCGAGCAAGCCGAAAATACTAAGATGAAATTGTATTTGCAACTACAACTCCATTAAGTTTATACACAACTACTAAACGAAATCACATTTAAACGACAAATAAACCATCAACAAGCAAGACCCAACAGATAATCTAACCTATATTCACAAAATCACACCCCAAGAATTGGGGTTTTAGCTAGACATGAAAAAGAGATAAAAATCGATACCAAAACGTGTTTCCATCAAATGGGTACGATAAATAATGTCTTTAAACACGTCAAGGATGAAGATTCTTGAAGACCCACTTCCAATTTCTTGGAGTTGAAAACCCTTTGAATCTTCAAGGCTCAAGAACAATGTCTCCAAAAATGTAAAAATTGTTCTATTCTAAAACTTAGTTCTCCAACAGCTTGATATTAAGCTACAGATTTAAGCAGGTATTTATAGCTGTCAAAAAGTATCCTGCGAAGGATCCACTCGACGCAGTTACTCGGTATCGCCGAACTACTCGACGATCCGCCCTTTGGTCTGGTACCTCTCCTTTTAGTTTTTGCCTTCAGCATCTTCGCGTTCTGAATCATTATGCAGTATGGTGATGCTTTGCGGAACTGCTCGGTGATTCGCCGACTGCTCCCGCTCCTTGCATACTTGACCTTTTTCTTTAGGGCTAAGCGCACTAGAACATTAGGCGAGGTTGTAGGCCTTTCGGCGACACGCCTAATGGATTAGGTGATCGTCAGGTTGTCTTTTTTTCCTTCTTTCAGCCACTTTGTTCCTTTTTGCCCGATAGTGTCCATGCTTTTTCTCTTAACTCAAATACCTGAAACTTAAGGATTTTCATCAGATATAGAGACAAAATATGCGTTTGAGGACACTAATTATATCAAAATATAGCCCTAAATGAGTCCAAATTGTGGACTCATCAATTCCCAGAGTCATTAATTTTTACATTGATAAAAGAGAAACTGAGATTTCTAAATGAGTTATGAGTTCAAAAATTATTTCAAGAGTAGTTACATCTTTTAAGAGGGTAGTTTGAGAAATTATCTCAAACCACAAAAAGAGTTGTGTTTTCTTAAAAACATATGAGCTAGTATATTTTGGGATTAGTATTGAGCATCGATATAGGGGAGAGTTCATACAACTCACAGTCCCCATAAACCATGTAGCCAACATGGTAGAAAGAGTCGTACTTTTTAGATGATTCCTTGATGATTTTTAGCATAGACTAGTGGATCCACTTAGTAGTATGTTCTATACCCTGGAAAAATATATGACAGTTCTGGCAGCGTGGGCTAGACGATGTATCATCACATAGCTCATAGTGATGGTTGTCGGTTAGAGAATCTCCCACAGAGTTATAATGTTTTTTTTATATACAAACTGAGTTATTATTGTATTTTTCAATACATTGAGTTGCTATCTACTGTTTTAAAAGCTTTCCATATATTGCCTCTTTTATTGTTACTTTATCTAGAGTTGTGTATCTAGAGTTGAGTATCTAGAGTTGAGTATCCAGAGTTGTGTATCTTATTGTTGTGTTGAACCATGTTTCACTGAGTTGAATATCCTGTTATTGAGTTGAGCCTTATTTTCTCTGAGTTGAGTTGAACTTTGTTTCTTTGAGTTGAGTTGAGTTGAGTAAGTTGAGAAGAGGTAAGTATGTTTCTTTTCCACCAGTTCAAGTTTATGTTTATGCTTTAGAATTCCCCTTGCAATCTCGTACATTCCATGTACTAAGCCATTTGGCTTGCATGATATCATGATGTAGATACAAGTATTCATGATCATCAACAGGCGTTTCATTGAGGTCGTGTGATATTCCAGTCAAGCTTTGGTGAGCCTTCTTACATTCAGTAGGACTTCACCTTTACCTTACAGTTAGTAGTTTTAAGATGTCGTGAGTCTTGTCCTGATATCCTTTTGTAATAGTAGAGGCTTCATAGATAGACAAAGTTGAGTAGTTTTCAACATGTATCTTCTTTAAGTTATTTTTTTTTACAAACTCTAAGTTTATCTTTTGAGTATTGTTCAGATTATTTTAAAGATTGAGTATTTGAGTTTATTGAATTTAATTCAGTTTTAAGCTTTTGTATGCTTGAGTTAGTCTTCCGCTTGTACTCAGCCAGGATGGGGTTCACTTGGGGACCAACAATGGTTCTCGAGTGTCGGCCACGTCCAGGGTGTAGACTCGGATCGTGACATTGAAGTTGAATTCAAAGTAGGTTTGCTTGTAATTGCCTAATTTCATGTTACCCATGGTTGCTTTCATGGAAGGTATAATTTCTTTACTTTTTGTGGTGGGTGGCTAAAACCCCAAGATCTAGGGGTACAATTATGGGGTTGGGTGTTGATTTAATGTAGTGGGTATTGTGTTATGCTATTTTTTGCTGCTATTCATACATGAATTTGGGCCAATTAGCATGGGGGTTAACTTTTGGGTTAAGGTTGCAAATTTAATTCCTACTTCTGAACTCTGGCCGACACTCGAAAGAGATTGATTGGACTAGGTGATTAGTCTGATACTAGCAATTTAGGTTTGATGTATGCAACTTGCTTGAAAAATACAGGTTATGGGTCGAATCCATTTACCCTATTTCTGCATCAAAAGAGAGAATATAGTAAGCTATTTGGTTGTTTAGATTGACATACAAGGATGCTATGAGATCGAAAGAAGATTAGCATCATTGAAGATGACCTAGCCTATTCATGAATGTTCATCACTATAGAGCAGCACAATTACCCTTATGTGACATTGATTTCCGATCCCTGCACCCCTAGATTACTTGTTATCTTTTGAAGATTTGGTAATTTTAGTTTAATTGTGACCATTGATAATCAAATCCTTTTGCTAAATTGGTGGAATCATTCACCTATTTGTTATTACTATTACAAATGAATAATTTTACAATCCAAACTTCTTAACTGAATTCTCTACGATATATCATTCCATGTGGGATTCGACCTCGACTCTTCGTTATGTATTTTTATCGATGACAACCGTTGTCTATTTTAATTGGTTTTAAATAGTACATTTGAGCGTTATCATTGTGCGAAGCAGCTTGGAGTTCGGAGACTAGGGTGAGCTCCTGACCTTCGGAGTTGCCGATTTCCATATATTATCTGTTAGGCATAGTATTTATAATGTATTGGGAGACATCTTGTACTTATATTGTATTTGTATAATCCTTATACTATTATTTTGGATTAGATGCTCGACTACTGGTTGATGCCAGGTCTTGGGATGGTTTCTGTTTTGTATCTCTATATTGTTTACCATTTCTTCGCTTGTTTTGAACTTTATGCTTCTTGTAGTTGGCTTCCACTTGATAGTTAGTTGCTTATGTCTCCGGACTAAGGGTTAGGCTTACCTACTAAGTGGGGTGTAGTAGGTGTCATCATGACCTGAGAAGTCGGGTAATGACAAGTATTTTGGCTTTTGGATGTGCATGAATACTTCAGTGATCTCTTTTGCAGACATGGGAGATTGAACTCTGACAGACTCTTTTCTCCACCCGGATGCATGCTCACAATAGATTTTGGTGGAGTTTTGCCTGATATTTTCCAAAGAGTATCTATCTAGAATGATCTCTACGTTATAACCAAATCTATCAATAAAGTCTTTAGCTAAAGCATTCCAACTAGAGCATTGCTTCATGTCTTGGGAGGTGAACCATTCCAAGGCCTCCTGTTCAAACTTTGACTAAAGAGTTAGGAAGGTTGACTTGCATTGAGCGAAGGTCTTCTTGTTGCTCTCTTAATGTTTGTTGATGCAGATAGATATGTAGTCTCAAATCTTTCTAATACCAAAGGTAAAAAATAAAAAGTTTCAAAGATAGGAGTCGGGACTTGAAAGGCCACATATGTATCTCACAAAAGAGAATTCATTCCCTATGTAACTCTACTTTGTATGAGGATAATTGATACTTCATTCATTCATGACTTTATTACAGGAAAATTGAAAACAAACAATAAGAAAAACTTCTAGAAACACGTACTATGCCTTTCCTAAGGCTTCTTTTCCAAACTCACTAATCTCCTTGTTAGTTTGACTCTTCACTGGTATCCAAGAGGTCACTTAAGATGGATCTTTTCCTTGTTGACCAAGCACTCCAAATCACAATAGAATGTGAGACACTTCTCGATGTCGTGACCCTTGGTGTCACGGTAGGGACAAATTTCATTGTCTTCACGCCAAAGGGCGAAGGTTATTTTTTCCTTCCTTTTGGCAGGGGTTAGGATTGTGCTTCGAACTAACCTGTAGTAGATGCTCAGATACGACTCCATGAAAGTTCTGTCATAACAGTGGATTAAAATGTCCTTCGTGATTGGCATGTCAGGTTTCACTTGATCGCAAACAAGAATGGTGTGACGGCCCAACATGTGACTAATTCTTCTATTGTAGACCATGCCAAGAATTATAGTCTTCAGCTCCATGCATTCGTCCGTATTGTGACCTTTCTGATTTTGATGGTAAGCATACTTGTTGTATGCATCTGTGGGTTCAACGTTATAGCTAGATCCTTTGATGGGATGTAGGGTGCTTATAGCACGAAGGGTTTGATAAATGGTAGCACATGAAATGACTTTGGGACCCAGATCATAGTCACGAAAGTAAACCTAAGGGGTGATCTTCTCATCATCTTCTATGAGTCGTTCTAGAAAAAAGGTCGCATCATCAGTTCCCTCTTTGAATTTCTTCTTATCAAATTCAGACTTATTTCTTTCGGCAACAGTTATGTCAATCCCTTCTATAGTGGAGGAGTATTCTTCGTGCAACTTCCTAATCTCAAGGGTTTTGTCATTCTTTTTTCTTAAAGTTATGGCTATCAACTAGTCAACCCTAGCCAACTTTTCTTTAATGATCTCAATCTTAGCATCCATTTCAATACGCTTCTCTAGCATGATCACGTTGGCCTGGTCCACTTCCTGAGTCTCTCTCTACTTCATAGATCTATTGATTGATTTGGTACTGTCTCATTATCAGTACCTCTTCGGTTTCCTCAACTTTAATGTTTTGATATTTTTCCCCATATTGGCATCAAGTTCAACGTTTCACTGAGATAAAAGAGTAAGGCTTTAGGATTTGGTAATGGAATTCAGATTTGATTGAGAAACTTAATACTCAGAGAGTATTTTGGACAAACTTTGACAGTGAACTGCTTTTTGTGCTTATGGGAATTATTTTTTAGAAAAAAATTGATAAAAGGGTGGGCTAGAATGTCCTTATTCAAAGCAACATATTCACATAAACAATTATAACACGTCGCATACAAACAATTATTGTGCGTCCTAAATCAGTATATAGCCCCCTAATGAATTGAAGGATGTGTATGCCTTTTAAGCCAATCCATTATCCCTAATATATTTTCATTGATAAAACCCAAAAATGTTTGACAAAACAGCATAATGAAGAGGGATAAGGCACAAGTACTCCCTACACTATGACCGAAATTCCAGAGACACGCCTTAATTAAACTAAAGTCCTATTACCCCGTGAACTCATTTGTTTTGTAATTTTATACACCTTTTGACTTACGTGGAACACTCCATGACTGATAAGAGAAAAATATCATATATATTCTAAGTTGTTATTTAATTTTCATACTAATATTTTTAATCTTTCTTTGCAGAAAATGTTGCAATACAATAAGAAAACATCAACTAAGTAGATATGTGGCAAAAGAAACACAAGTGCCGATTTACAAGAAATTATCCAACACAAATGGAGATATTAAAGAATTATGAAAGAGAGAAACGGGAAGTTGAGCAAATATGGAAATGAGTTGGACATATTTTTCTTTGTGTAGAACCCACAAACTAAAAATGGAAAGAAGAACAAATAAGAAAGAAAGAAATGAAAGAAAGATGCAGCAAATATGGAAAATAAAAGTTGAAAAAATGTAGTAGCATGGTAGCCACCAAAATGGAAAACAAAGAAAAAAAAAAGCTAGATGGAAAAGTTTGTCAAATGTTGGTATACATTTGACTTACCATTTTAATTTTGTCAAAAATATCAACTTGGAAGTGGAAAAATTAAGAGAAAATGGTGATTTCCATCTTCAGAGAATGGCTATAAATAACACGAGGAATAAGTTGCAAAAGCAATAGAGAAGGGCAGAAACAAAACAATCCATATATTTCTTTAAGTTCTTCTTGTACTAATTTTTTAGTTATTTGTTGTTGAAAATTATTCTAGTTCCTACTTTTTATTAAATAGTGGAATTAATGTTCTTGAATATTGCTTCTATTTTCTTATTTAATGGAGAAGATTATTTTCTTTAGTAGTACCAATCTATTATGGAGTAATTTTCTTTTGTGTTGGAAAAATGACGGATCTTGATATTTCTATATAATAGTAGTATTATTTCTAAATTTTACGTGTGTGAGCTTAAGCTATAGATTTAATTTTATTTATTTTATAGTTAGATGTTTTTAAATTTATTAACATATATCCATTGTTTACTATGTATTAACATATTACTAATTATGTAATTGAGAGAGGCGGAAGAAGTAATACCGTTAATTGGAGTATTAGTATATTGTTAATACTTTAGTGACATCTATCTATTTTATGTTATAATTAAATCTACACTTATTTGAAATCGAGAGAGGCGAATAGTGTAATAATTAGTTATAGCAAGTAAGGTAATCGAAAGAGACTTACTTAGGA
The DNA here is from genome assembly GCA_036250505.1 of Solanum acaule. Classification (NCBI taxonomy): domain Eukaryota; kingdom Viridiplantae; phylum Streptophyta; class Magnoliopsida; order Solanales; family Solanaceae; genus Solanum; species Solanum acaule. The sequence continues at coordinate 1,514 of JAJOOR010024029.1, read as the reverse complement.
GAATATGTTTTAGTTCAAGTACACATTTTTGTTCTTAAATATTACTATTTTGGCAATTAAATTGTATAACCGAGATGAGTGTATTTAATTGTTCAATTTCAGTAATAATATATAAATATAATCGTGAGAGATATTTATACTTTTATGAGAAATATAAATTTAGGAATAAATAATTTACTTTATATAGAAATATTGAGTAAAGTCAAGATCCCCAACATCTTTTAATATATTGCGAAAACTAAAGTATTTTCTCTACTTTTTGTATTATAAATTAATTAATTCACCATTCAACTATTCTTGAATTTCTTAAATAGTAATTAACACAAGAAATGTCTGTAGACAAACCAATCTCTGTGGGTTCGACATCTTTCTATACTATTATTTGACACACTCCGGGTTAAAAATATATACATTCAGTGACTCGTCAATGACTCTAAGTATTTGAAGTGCATGGAGATGTTTGAATGCCGCGTAATCTAAAAAGGAGTACAAAATTAGAAAAAAAATGGGTTCGGAGGGTAATAGGACCTTAGTTTAGTTAAGGTGTGTCTCTGAGATTTCGGTCATAGTCTAAGTGGGTATGATGAGTCCACGATTTGGACTTATTTAGGGATTTATTTTAAAAGATTTAGTGTTCTCAAATGCATATTTTGTACCAATAACTGATATAAATCCTTGAATTTTAGGTATTTGGATTAAGGAACAAAGCATGGACACTATTGAGCAAAAAGGAACAAGACAGCTGAAAGAACGAAGGAAAGAAGGCCTGAGGATCGCCTAACCCATTAAGCGAGTCGCCGAACGGCCAGGGTCTCGCCTAATGTTCCAAAGTGCCAAACCCTGAAGGAGAAAATCTAGTCGGCAAGAGAAAGGAGCAGTCGGCGAGTCACCAAACGGTTTCACGATACAGTGCCATATCACCCAAATTTACAGAACCTGAAGATGCTGAAGGCAAAAGCAAACGATGATGAAAATGACCAAAGGGCGGATCGGTGATCCTGACTAACTGCACCTACTGAACCTCCGAAGCACACTTTTTGTCAACTATAAATACTTGTTTAAATTTTTTAGCTTAGTATCTAATCTCTTGTGGAAACATAATATTTTTCAGTTTTTGAAGTTGAGAGCTTAGAGCTGAATAGAGAGACAATATTTCCTTAGCTTTGAAGATTTGAAAATTTCCATTTCTAAGAAATTTGAAGTGGGTGTTGAAGATTGTTCATCTTAGACCTTTGTAAAGATAATATCAATCATACCCAGTTGATGGAAACACAACTTGGTAACGATTTTTACCTTTTTACTATGTCTAGCTAACACCCCAATTCTTGGGGTGTGATTTTGTGATTTTGGGTTGATTTAACTGCTGGGTATTGTTAATTGATAGTTTATTTGTTGTTTAAAAGTGATTTCGTTCAATAATTGTGGTTGAATTTAATGGGTTGTAGTTACAAATACACTCTTAACTTCGTGTTTTTTGGCTTGCTCGAGAGAGAGGTTTTAAAACCAAAATTACT
>JAJOOR010024028.1:0-14713 GCA_036250505.1 Solanum acaule | reverse complement strand
CCCCCCCCCCCCCCCCCCCCCCCCCCCCCCCCCCCCCCCCCCCCCCCCCCCCCCCCCGCCCGGCCGGGGGGGCGGCCGAGGGATGGCATAAAAAATGAAAAAAATTAAAATTTGAAATATTTTTCAAAAACAATTTTATTAAAAAAATTGACAAGGTAACCTGGGTTTGGGGGGAGGTGGAGGTGGCGTAAAAAATGAAATTAAAATTTGAAATATTTATCAAAAACAACTTTTTTTAATTAATTTTTTTGACTGAGTGGAGGTGGTAGAGGGGGAGGAGGAGGGTAGGGGTGGTATAAAAAATAATTTTTTTTTTAAATTGAAATATTTTCAAAAATAATTTTAACTTTTTTTGACGGGGTGGCCTGGGTGGGGGTGGCGGGGTGGCCTTAGTGGTGGGGGTGATTTGGGAGTAGGGTAAAAATATATTTGAAATTTTAAAAATAAGAAAATTTAATTTAATTTTTTTTTGGATGGGGAGGGTTGAGTACGGTGTACGGAGTAGGGTAAGAAAAAAAAATATTGAAGGAACCCTAGAAACCTTAAAGCTAATTCTACCGTCTGGAGGCTCCATAACCATTGCCAAAGATGGTTGGCCGCCTCTTTCTGGTGGTGCGCCACCACCAATACCCCAGAAAGTTACATACCTAAATTTTTTAACCCCAACAGTCAATAAACTTGTCAAGTCCATCCCAATAAAAGAAATCACATGTCCACGGAGAACCTACAATAGTTTGGGAGGAAGAAGAGGTTGATAATATGATTATACATGAAGATTTGGAATTTGCAATTATCGACAAATTCTCTTATGGATGACCTGATCTGGAGGAAATTCGAAAAATTGTGTCATTACAGTGTGTAATAAAAGAGGAATGCAAGACCGATTTTCTAAGAGATAGACACATACTCATTCGTCTTTCCACCATGAAAGATTACGTTCATGTCATGTCAAATCCTACTTATTTTCTTCGGGACAAAGACGGTTACTATCAGATGAGACCTCTCAAATGGGAGCCTTGTTTTAACTCGGAATAAGAAGCATCAATTACTTTAGCTTGGATTTCATTCCCTGCTCTGTCCCAATTTTTTTTGTTAAAGAATCCTCATTTACAATGGCAAAAGCAGTTATAAAGCCATTACATGTTGATATGGCTACCAAAATCTAGACCTAGTTGTGCTAAGGTGAAAGTGGAAGTAGATCTTTTGAGAGAATTTCCCAAACGTATTAATGTTGGAATTAAAAAAGGCAGTACAGGAAAAACTATCTCAACATGGATAAATATCCGTTATGATTTCATGCCGAAGTATTGCAAAACTTGCAAGCTTAAAGGGAACAATGAATCAGAACGCTTTGTGCTTCATCCAGAAGTTAGAATACAAAATGAGAAAGTGGAGAATAATGAAGAACATCAACACTAGGAAAATGGATCTAGGACATTAAATAATGGAAAGACTTAAGGTCCACCAAATCAGATTCGGGAAGAGGTACCAAATGTAGAATTAAAGGAAAATGAAGCACCTTTTAGAGGAAGAGGTCGTCAACATACAAATCAAACAATAAAAAGATGGAATGTCACTAAGGATAATCGAGTCTTTATTCCTAACAAGGGAGTGAGCCTCCACAAGAGAAGCTTAACAGCACAGAATCAACATTGGGAATTACAAATTCATTTTTTGTACTAGCTAGCACAAAGAAGGAGCATGGTGTCAAGGATTAAACCCAGTTCAAAACCAGTCTTGTAAAGCTTGGATTGAAGCTTCATTCGGTAAGATCACAAATCCACAAAAGAAGAAACTGGAGATCAACAAAGAATAAGAGGTCACTCAAAAAATCATAATGTGATTGAGGAGAGAGATAGTTCGAAAATGGTTTACGAAGCATTAAGGACAAATACAAATACAGTAGTGGCAGATCCAAATGAAGGTCATGATCAAAGTGATGGTATCCAATCACAAAATCAAGAGGTGACTAAGGAAACTAACTCTCTAGTGGAGGAGCAGGAAATATCAGAATCCAACACAAGGCAGACAGAAACACAAGCTAGTGAGCAAACAATTCATGCAATAGAGAAAAATAATCAACAGTTTGATGGTGAGGCCACAACACCGGATGAGAGTATATAGAATAGTACAGACCTGGACATCAATATTGAAGAAGAAACTGCAACAATTGAGTCTGAAAGTTTAGGAGCGCACAACAACAATGAAAATGTCTTTGTACAATATAAGGTTAACATATATGAAGCAACAATAGATATAAGGCGAGTAGGAAATATTCCAGGATCTAAAACATAAGGGAAAGAAGACAAAAGAGACTGAATGAAGGTGGATGGATCACATGATAGCAACAATTCCAATAAAGCAGACAAGAAATAATATACCAACAGAGATAATAAAAACTCACCTGTTTTCTCAGTTTAATGTTAACACATTAAAATTTGGGATAGAAAAGAATGAAAGGAAGAATGCAGTTAACATAGGGGGACTTGACTAATAATATCAAGTAAGTGTCAAGTAGACAAGATCAGAGGTAACAACAACAAGCACAAGACTGGAAAAAGGAGAAAATGAGATTGATACTCATGTTAGACCCTTATCAAAGAGGATTACAAAAAAGAAGCAGTGTTGATGATAAACAAAATATTATTTTGAAATATTAGGACAATTAATACTCAACAAGCATTTGAGATATTGACTAATCTAAATAGAGGGAATAAGTTTGGATTATTGGTTTGATGGAACCTTTCCAAGATTCATCAAACATAAATTTATATAGACTGACCATTGGGCCTCATACTACTATGGCCAACGACTCGGAAAAAAATTGGTTATTTACTAAAAAGGATATTCATGTCGACATTTCGGATGATATTACACAATAACTGACTGTTAGAGTACAACATCAAAATTGGAGAGAAGATATTTTGTTTACTTTGGTTTATGATGTATGTAGTGTCAACACCAGAAAAGATCTATGGGCTTCACTAGCACACATTGCAAATAAACATTATCAAGCATGGTTAATTGATGGTGACTTTAATGCCATATTATCTTGGGAAGAAAAACTTGGTAGGTTACCAGTTTTCTTTCAAGAAAGGAAAGACTTTGCTAATTGCCTCATTGAATATGGCTTGTTTGATCTAGGATATAGTGGAAGCATTTACACTTGGTGGAATGAAAGAACAGATGAAGCCTGCATTATTAAGAGATTAGACAGAGTTTTAAGCAATTAACAATTTTTGAATAAATTCCTTTCAATTCAAGTGAAGCACCTTATGAAAAAAAGGCTCTGATCATTCTCTTATGGAAGTGCACTGCTCTTAGAATAGAAGAGTAACAATCAAACCTTTTAAATTCTTAAATTTTTGGATGAAGGATGAGGAATTTCAGAACATAGTGAGGGAGAACTGGGTCGCTGATTTTGAAGGAAACCCCTTTCTGGTCTTTCATCATCAGAAAGCTCAAAGGGGACCTAACGAAATGGAGCAAGGAAGTCTATCGAAATATTTTTCAGAGACTTGATACTCTTGAAGAAGTGATTTAGGTACAGAAAACGCGATTTGAGGCAGCCCCAACTCAGCAGAACAAAGAAAGATTACATAAGTCTCAGGCAGATCTTACGAGATATTTACATCTTGAGGAAGAATATTGAAAATAAAAAGCTGGTATGAAATGGTTTGAGGATGAGGATAAGAACACTAAGTTCTTTCATGCTTATGTGTATGGGAGAAGGAAAAGGTTACATTTGCACAAGATTCAAAACTCTCAAGGAGAATAGATAGACAATCAATTGGACATGGCAAAAGAGGCAGTTCAAATTTTTCAGCACTAGTTTACAGAAGACTGTCACCCAGACAACTTTAGCATTTTGGACCACATCCTCGAGTAGATCACTATTCATCAAAACACTTCCTTAACTTGCTTGATGAAGAAGAGATCAAAGCATCGGTCATTGCCTTCAGCAGGGAAAGTGCTAGTGGACCAGATGGTTTTACAGGAGTTTTATCAAGTTAGCTGAGACATTATAAAGAAGGACATCATTGCAGTTGTTCAGGCATTTTTGGAGGACAAGATTTACTTAGTTTTGTTACTCATACAAATCTAGTTCTACTACCCAAAAAGGACCAAATCAACACTTTCTCAGTTGTTAGACCAACCGGTCTTAGTAACTTTATTAATAAAGTGATCTCTAGAATCTTACATGAAAGACTGGTGGATCTACTTCCTAGCCTTATTTTTAGTAATCAGACCGATTTTGTAAAAGGCAAGAGTATTGTGGAGAATAGCCTGCTAACTCAGGAAATTATTCGAGATATGAGAATGAGGACTAAAACTGCAAATATTGTGATTAAATTTGATAATGACGAAAGCCTATGACAGTTTGTATTGGCTGTTTATTACCAAGATACTAAAAAAAATTGGTTTTAATTAATTGCTAATAGATATGCTGTATAGACTTTTGGCCAACAATAGGTACTCTATTCTTATGAATGGCCAGCCTCATGGTTTTTTCAAATCTACTAGAGGGGTCAAGCAGTGAGACCCATTATCTCCAACACTCTTTATTTTAGCAACAAAAGCTTTATCAAGGGGACTCAATGCTTTAAATAGAAGGGCAGATTTCAAAGAATTTAGGTTTCCAAAGTGGAGTGAACAAATAAATTACGCAGATAATACTATTTTATTTGTGTCAGCAAAGAAGAAGGTTATGAAGCTGATGATATCAATGTTGAAAAAGTATGAAACAATTTTTGGACATCTAATTAATCTAAACAAGAGTGCTTTCTAGGTGCATAAGAAGGTGCCTCGTGTTATAGTAGCAAGTATAAAAAACATGACTCAAATTAGACAAGGTGTTTTCCATTATATACCTTGGTTGTCCTATTTTTTATGGGAGGAACAAAATTGTAACACCTCGAAAACTTTTAGGCTTAACTAGAGCTTGTCGTAAGTGTTAGAGTCGTAAAATTAGTTTTTTGTACTTAGAATGAAGGGTTTAGGGGTTAAACGTCAAGTTACGACCCCCAAGGACCAACCAAGGGTCCTTGAGGCGGACCCTAAAGCCTAACCCCAAAGCTGCCCAAACAAGTGAACCACAGATGGGACCTACGGGGCGTAAGTCCATCCATGCCTCGTGGGAGAGGCTCCTGGGTCAAGGGCCAAATCCAGTAGCTACAGACCCCAACCCACACCCCACCAGTACGATCCATGGTCAGTCCATGCCCCGTAGGTGGGGGTCGTGGATGGGACATGTGGGCTGTCTTAAGTCGGCCAAGTCTAGGGGTAGGTTAGGTAATTCCTAATTTAATTAGTTTGATGTGAGGTCGTTTTATATTGTTTTAATAGACCTATATAAGACTTTTTAAGTCATTAACCAACCCATTCACTTCATAAAATCCCAAAATCCAAATCCATAACCAATTTTCCCCCAAATAAACTCTCTCTAGAATTCCAAAGAAGCAGAAGAATGTAACACCCCGTATCCGAAAACAGACCTCTAGGCAGATTTCCAGAAGTTGCAGGTGCAACCCACGGTTGCCACCCATGGACCATAGGGTGACCCACGGCCCGTGCTGGTGGTCTGTAGTTTGTGATTGCAACCCTTCCCCAGAAGTGTAACACCCCGACTTCTCGAAACGTTTAAAATTACTCATATCTCCATGGAAAGACAAGGAGGATGGGTAATAAATTAAGAATGATGTGGTACGTCCTATTTTAAGTGTTCAAGTGTTGCATCTCAAGTTTTGAAGTTAGGTAAGTGGCAAAATAAAAGTTGGCGGAAGTTATCGTAAGTTCCTTCTTAAAGATTTCTTTGAAATTTGGATAAAATGTCTTGGAGGTTTTCTCCAAATATATAAATACTTATGGGGCCCATGACCTATTGAATCAAAGGTCTACGAGTCTAGTTTCCAATGCATCAAACCGTTCATTCATACGACTTCAGAATAGAGAGATATTTGCGTTTTTGTGGGACTGCGCAAGCAGGCACGTGAGGTGGGGCCCTAGGTCGGTGGAATGTTACATATATCTTAATCTTCGACCTTTTTCTTCATATTTAAGCTAAGAACCAGAGAAATTAGAAAAACCCATTTCTAGGATCAAGTGAAGTATAGATTTTCTCGACTTAAGTCCTTGATGAAAGTTGTTCTACGCGTTGGGCTCATCATCGTGGTATAATTTGTTTTATCGATTGCGTAGCATATCACACTTTAGTGTTGGGACAGCAAGGGTTTGAATATATTTGAAGGTTTTGAGGCGTATTACGAACCTAAGATCGAGGTAAGACCCTTCTTTCATCGACTTTAGCTTTTATAAGCAGCAAACAACAATTTGCAATGAAAATACATATCTTTTATTGGATTTTCGTTGTATCTTCTATTCTTTTGTGTTGATTATGATCCTGCCTTGTTGTAGTATCAAGGGGGGTTGTGATTAAAGTTATTAGGACACGTGAATTCAGCGAAAAAGGTATGTTTAGGCTATTCCCTACTTACGACATGTTTCCTTAAAGCTTAGAAGCAATGTATTTGGGTTGTTATCCTTAATATACTTGTAGCCGTGATTGTTGATTGTTGGCTGCTCGAGTTGATATAATCCTCTCTTGTCGTGATTCTTATTCAGTTAGTAGCGTCCCTATGTTGGACAAGACTTAGAGGCTATTTGTATAGGTTGCTTATAACTAATTGCTCGCTTTTAGCGATTGGATTGTTATTGTTGCCCTTTGGGGCTATTGTGGTTAGTTGCAAGAATGTGATTTTTGCCTAGAAGGGCTATGTTCTGCCGACAGGGCTATATTGACGCCTAGAAGTGCTACGAGTTTCCTACAAGGCTATATTGATGCCTATAAGGGCTATGAGTTGCATACAGGGCTATATTGATGCCTATAAGGGCTATGAATTGCCTACGGAGCCATGTTGTTGCCTAAGAGGGCTATGAGTTGCCTATATGCTATAGTGATGCCTAAGAGAGCTATGTGCTGCCTATGGGGATATACTATTGTCTAAGAAGGCTATGTGACTGCCTACGGGGCTAGGGGACTATCGATAGGGGTAAATAGACTGATTGGCACCTTTTGGGTTTATGGGGGCATGGGTAGGTGGTCTTGTGTGTTGTTTGTACCTGCCGAGCTTATGGGGGCTTGGTTAAGTTGTTGTTTTATTATTTTTGATAAGTTTAGATTTAAGAGCAGGTCAGTATGCTTATCTTATCCTTGATTTGTTTATCAGATTATTCTAGTATATCAGGATACCTCATCATAGTCTATTGCCTTTCATACTCTGTACATTATTTTGTACTAACGCCCCATTGCCTTGGGGGCGCTGCATTCATGCATGCAGGTCTTGACAGACGACCGAGTAGACCTCCTTAGCAACAGGATTGACTTTTATCCGGTTGGCTAGCCTCTTTCCTCCGGAGCTGCCAGAGTTGGGAGGTTTGTTACCTTTTGTTGTATATATTCTCATGGGTAGGCTGGGCGCTGTCCCACCAATCTTTACTACTCTTAGAGGCTTGTAGACTAGTATGTGGGGTTTATAGTTACGTTATGGCCATGCTGGCCTATGTTGTTGGTTTGCTGAAGCTTGTGAGCTGTTTGATGTATTGTATTGATTTATACCTGCTTTTAGTTTTGGTATAGATATCATGGTGGCCTCGACGGCCCAATCAGGACTTCTATGCTAGTTGGCTATTTATTTATATGATCTCTTGGGAGTAGTTGTTTCTTTTATGGATCTGTTTACAGGTGCCTTGCCGGCCGAGGGCTTAATTTTAAGCCGAGATATACTTGTTTGTTTTCTTGACTGTTTGTGGCTGCCATGCGCTAGTAGCAAATGGTTCAGTAGGGTCGGCTCGAGCCTGAGTTTTGGCATTAGGAGCCAGTTGCGCCCTTGAATCTGGGGCGTGACAAGAAGCCCCCAGAAAATTTGTCTAAGGGTAAACCCACGCCAGGACCTACAGACCGTAGGTCAGACCACGGTCCGTGGTCCAGGGCCGTAGGCCAGACCCTCAGCTTCCAACTCCCAGCCACGATCGATGGTTGACCAGTATGGACCATCAGTCGATCTATAGTCCATCGTGCCCGTTCGTCGGTGACCCCGACAACAGTTAAATCAGGGGGGTCTTTTGGTCTTTTCCTTGTGTGTTGGATACCTAAACTACGTCGTTTAAACCCTAAACTACGTAGTTTTGGTCAGTTTTAGCCTAGAAACATAACTAAAACTTACCTAAGTCAGATCATTCTTCAAAACTTAGAAAAATTAGAGCGTAAGAGGAGAAAGAGGTCAAGAACCCTAGTTTAAGAACGCAACAAGGTTCCATCAGTTCCAGCCCCGAAATTGAAAGATTTCTCCGTGGAATTCGTCACCAGGTATGTGGGTTTTCACTAGTGGGTCCTTTCACCCATTAGGTCCCTAGATTTCAGTCAGAATCTTGATTCCCTTAATGTTACCTAGACCTAGGGTTTCTTGAATGTTAGAATTGTTGGGATTTAACGGTTAGAACGATCCAAAACATATTATCATGTTGTAGTATTCTTTTTGCCCAGATTCATGCATAAACTCAGAACCCTAGCTATGTAGTTCTTTTAGTTCATAAATTACACATGCTAGGTCAGTAAATTCAGTTATATATTAACATGCCTCAGTTTTCAAATGCATTATTATCAGTATATTAATGTTGCATTCTCAGTCTGCATGTCAGTATTTTGAGCTATCCAGTATTACAACATTTCAGTCATAAAGTGTTAATTACTTAATCATATGGAAAGCATAATATCGAGTGGACTAGGGTCAGTCACCCTCAAGTCCAGAACTACGTGCCCCGTAGGTTGTAAGTCCCCTCTGTGGGCATCATTTTAGTGATCATGCCAGCATGCCTCTATTCCTCTGGAAGGGTATATTGGGTCCTCTCGATGGGGCGTATACATCGGACTCCATATTTAGTTCATGTGATTTTATGTCGGTTATTCGTAGCTCCCTTACAGTTCAGTCAGATTCTATTGCATTGACTATGTTATCAGTATAGTTCAGTATTCAGTCTCAGCATGTTATAAACTTGGTCAATGCATTCAGTCTAGTCATGTACAGTACTTTCAGTATCCTTATCATGTTCAGATTATACCATTATTTTATTGCTTGTTCAGTTATGTTATTATTAAGCTTTATTCTATCTTGCATGCTCAGTACCTTTCAAGTACTGACACATACTCTGCGCCTACATTTTCTCATGGTGTAGGTTCAGGTCCCCAGCAATCAGATCACGCATAGATCGGTTCCCGATCTTCAGTTCAACATCATCAATGGTGAGTCCTCATTCTTTGAGGACTAATGTTATGCTTATCTTTCTTGTTCTTAGCTTTAGTTTCAGTTTTGCTAGATCTAGCTAGGGCATGTCCCAGCATTTCTAGTCAGTAGAGACTTTATTTCAGACACAGTTAGTTTCAGCTTTAGTGTTAGAGTTTGACTTTTCATTTGTACTCAAACTCTTAGTTTCTTATATTCAGATTTAGTATATGGGTATCCCCCATCATTTTAGATTTTTCTATGATTTAGCTTCCACACATTGTTTATTGATTCAGTTTATTTTAGTATGTTTATGATATGCCAGCAGGGTTAACTTGGGTTCACTCGTGATCCTAGGAGGTAGCCTCAGGGAGTGACAAAGAAGAAATGTGAAGCTAGCGTTGAAGAATCAAGCTTTTCTCCTCAAATTTGTGGTAAATCTTCAATAAGGTATGGTAGTCTTTGATCAATGGATAGTTTTCATCCATGGAGTCCCTCCAAACTCAATTTCAAAACTTGTAACTTCCCCCAAAAGCTAGGGTTTTACTCCAAGTCGTGGATTCACTTCAAAAATGATTCTATTGGTTTAATTGCTTTATGTTATGATCAAATTGATGATTTACTATTGTTTTTATGATGAATTCCTCAAGAATCCATGAATTACCCTAATTTCTTAAATTGGATCTTAAAGTGTGGGTATTGAGTGATGCAAGTAGAATGTTATATTTTTATGAATGTTATGAATTGATTACTTGAATCATGTCATCATCCATGTCTAATGTAGTAATTCTAGATGTGTTGGTGAATTATGATCCATGATCCTTGAAGGGAAAATTATGAGAATTTTGTATGATCATGATGTTTAGGTACATGCTTTATGAATACTTGAGAATAAGTGATTATGACTATGATGTAATTGTGGTGTTGTGAAAGGCTTTCATCACCTAAATGAATTGGTAGGCTAAGGGCATCCCTTTCATGTAAAATTAAAGAGCTATCTTGATTGATGTACCTTGAATCGGTAGGCTAAGGGCATCCTTTTCATATGTAATTAAAAGTTACCTTGATGTATATACCTTGAATCGGTAGACCAATGATACATCTTTCATGAATAACTAATGAAGTATTCTAAGGCTTTGTCTTGAATCGGTAGACCAATTGTACTCCTTTCATGATGAGTCAATGAACTATTATAATGATGAACCTTGAATCAATAGACCAATCGTACCCCTTTCAAAAGGATTCAATGAGCTATTCTAATGATGTACTTTGAACCGGTAGGCCAATGACATCTCTTTCATGAGTAATGATGTTAATAGAGAATTAACTACTTCTTGGGAATTTAATGCTTAGCACCGAGTGGATATTGTGGGGTGGAAGCTCTCCCTATGTATGGCCGAGTTTCTAGTAACAATCTCATTATCCCATAAGTATGTGCCCACATAGGATATTAGCTAGTGGATCCACCTAAGCTAAAATATTACCGGTTCTACCTTAGGCAAGTAGACCAACTATTTTCGGTGTGGGGCATGACACTGGATTTCATGTTAAGCTCACATGGTCTATGTCGGTTAAGACTTATTCTCACTATGAACAAAAATATGAGTTATGAACTATGGTTACTCAAGAAGCTCTATAAAGTGTGGGTGGGGGTATGTACTTCACATGCATTGCACAAGTAGGCTTTGAGAGTAGTTATGGTGTGTTCCTCTTATGTTATAATGACTTGTGAAATATGCTTATGATGATGATACTAAGTATGTTGATATGAAGACTATGTGTAATGAAGTATGCTTAATGTGGATTGTTGCTATGGGTTGCTTTCCTTGATATGATTTAGTAAATATGAAGGTTTTCCTTGTCTATGAGTGTGAACTAAGGATGACATCAAAGAATGGTAAGTATGATTATGGTGGCCTAAAAGTGGTACTTAGTATAGATGGAATTACGAGATCTTTATCTATGCATTGCACAAGTATAACTTAGGGTTACTTATGAGATGGTTCTATTATGCTATGATGATCTATTTGTTGAATATGCTTGTGACTTATGCTTTTATACTAAAGTGTATGATGATTCTCAAACTTGGTAAATACATGCTTTTCAACTAAAATGTCATTTTTAGCATGCTTTCAAGGATTTTATGCATGGCTATCATACTTAGTGTATTTTTGTACTAATCCATATTTTCTACATTTTTCACAAAGTGTAGATTCCGGTTCTTAAGGTGATCTTTAATTGGTTCAAGCTTGGATCGACTATTCTCCTAGCTTGTGGTGAGTCCTCAAGATTTGAGGACATATGAGTCATTAGTTGTTTCTTTCTAGTCATTTTATGTTCGGATTATGTTGAAAAGGCTATGACGTTATATTTTTGATTCAAAGATTGTATTAGATGGCTAATTGAGACAAGTTAGACTTCCGCTTGCTTTTATAAAAGACTTCGATTGTATGGATAAAAGTTTTAATTTCCGCACCATTTTTCCTATTATCTTATGTTATGATATGCTAAGAGGTTTGTATGAGACTTTTCGGAGTCTTGTAAGCCGTATCACATCTAGGGGGTACTCCTGGGTCGTGACAAAAACCTCTTATTATGATTCTTTGATAAAAAAGATAGGAAATAGGATTCAAGGATGTCAAGGAAAAATCCTATCTTATGAAGGTGTGCTTATTAATCATGTCCTTCAAAGTATTCCTATACATTTGTTGTCGGCTATTTGTACTCCTATTAGTGTTATTAAGAAGATACATAACATGTTTGCTAAGCTCTTCTGAAATAACAATATAGAGAAGAAGAGCAGACATTGGGTGAATTGGGACAATCCATGCTTACCCAAAAAAGAAGGAGGAATAGGTTTTAGATCTATCTTTGATGTTTCTAATGCCTTGTTTTGTAAATTGTGGTGGAATGTAAGAAGTAGACCCTTACCCTGGGGAGATTTCATGATAAATAAATATTGTAAAAGGTTAGACCCTGTGATTGCCCAAAGTAGGGGAGGGTCACTAGTACGGAAAAAATTAATCAAGGTGAGAGAACTCATTAAATATCAGATAGGATGACAAATTAAGAGAGGAGGCTCTAATTTTTGGTACGACTTTTATGGCGAGCTTGGAAGTTCAGGGTGCCCGTGGATGATGTTTTGAAGCATATATGTATCAATATGGCTTCAAGGTGTTCGTGTGCACAATCTAAATCAAAGACCATGTCTCATCTTTTTCTAACATCCTTCACAATTGCAATGTTGTGGAGACAATTTGCTAATTTTGCAGGAATTCAAGTGGGAGGAAGCATGCAACTCTCACAAGTCATCTCTAAATGATGGACAACAAGCTGTAGCACAAAGTTGAAACCAATTATGAGAGTTGTACCATCCATTATCATATGAAATTTGTGCAAAATAAAAAATAGCCTGAAACATGGTCGATAATGCTCTTACAATAGTTTGGTCTACAAAGTGAATGTTGATATCTGGAAACTAGGGAGAATTACTTATCCCAACTTGCAAAATCTTCCAATTGGATGGGGGTAAAATAGTGGAATTCTTGGAAGACTATAGACCTCCTACCTATTACATTCCAGTCAAGTGGAAGTCACCTAATGGAACGATGATGAAATGCAATACAAATGGAGCATCTCGAGGAAATCTTGGAAGGTGCTCCTATGGTTTTTGTTTAAGAAATCAAGATAGGGATCTAATTTATGCTCAAGGAGAGGAGATACACGAGGGAACAAATATTGAGGCTAAAGCTATAGCTATTAAGGAAACATTGGCTCACTGTGTCACTGTGGGTATAACACCTATTTGCTTGGAAATTGACTCTCTAGTGTTAATAAAAGTTCTTATAAAGTATGGAAAGTACCTTGGAATATATCAATCACAGTTGAAGATACATAGTACCCATCACAACATTGCAAAGTTCAAATATAGCTAACCCTTCTAAGATAACCAAGCGAAAAAAAGCGTATTCTAACCATGGGACAATCAATAATAAAACAGTGAGACCCAACCTGGAACAAGAAAGCATGTTTACATAGAAGGAAATAATCTAGCAGATTGTATAGCTAATTATGCACTAGACACACCATGAAGGTCTGAATTTAATTCCTTTGCTAATCTATTCGGGCAAGTAAGAAAGTTTTTTAAATTTAGATAAGCAGCAAGTACCCACAATCTAGAATTAGGAATTGTGAATTTAAGCATGATTGTGAGAGGGGCGAAGGAACGACAATATACATTACTTGATAAATTTCGAATACGAAATTCACAGGCCTTATATGCTAATTCATATCAAGTGTAAGGCTAAAATCACAACATATTATGGGATTCAATTGCATCAATCATAACAACTCTATCAATTTTTCGCAAATCTAATAAAGCTACAAGGACTCCAAGTGGGACGAAGTAAAGGAGAAAACAGATCTAGCACACATAGAGTACAACATAACAACTTCGAGACTCATGTGCGACAAAATTACTTAAGAATGAAGGAAGAATTTAGAAGATTACCTGGAAGAGGAAAGGGAAAGAGGAAGACTATTGCTCACAATCTGACGGAGGTATGCAGTCCAACGAGAGAACCACATCAGACATATCGCAGAGCTTGAGCTCCAGCGAATTTCATCCAAAGAGAACATCAACGATTGAGAGTTGAAAATGAAAGAGTTTTGACTTTCCTAAATCTACAGTTTAAGCCGACAACATTTCCAGAAACAACTTTAATTGTTGTCTTTTTTACTCTTTTAAATTTTTTTTCAGGACTTGGGCCAGATTTGTTTCTTTGTGATCCCTTTCCAATATAATAAAGGAAAAATCACTCCATATACATATTTAAGAATCGATATTACAGGTTTTAAATCTACTTTTAAAAAGTTCTTGCTTGTAACAGTTTAATTACGGGTTATAAAATATCACTAATTATTTATAAATTAATTAAATTTTACTTTATTAAATAAGTAATTTTTTATAATTTTATATTATTATTTAAATAAAGAATACCCCATAATTATCTCTTACACAATTATAGGGATTTTACATTGATTACACTTCCTTAGTTAATGTTATACTCATAACCTCTCATTAGTCAATCCCACCACCCTTCCCCCACACCTATCCAACTATACACGCTATCACCCCACTTTCACCTTCTTCTCTCCCATTTTTCTCACCAGCCAACTATACCAACATTCAATCTTTCGTCCAATTTTTTTTTTCCAACAAAATTATGTCTAAGAAACCCATTGAAACGCCTCGAAAGAGTCCCAGATTGGGTGAAGGAACATCTAATGATGATGTTCATGTTTCAAATTTTAATATATTAACTTAACCCCCCACCCTCCCCCGCCTAAAATTGTTGAAAATCCGGCGAATATTCAAAATCCGGCGACGGATGGTTCATCTAAGTTGAAGGAGCGACAAAGAGAGAAAAAATGAA